>BGPR01047198.1:0-11851 GCA_013235015.1 Araneus ventricosus
ATGCATGAACTAGTCACTTCATGCATTTCACGCATACCAAGTCATGCGTAACCCACAAGGGCAAAAGTGAGCTATGACAATCGATGATAATCGAAATATCAAAATTCCATATTGGTTGGAAACTTAAGCATCAATATGCATGAACTGCACCTTTAATGTGCATGAATTGACTCCGCAAATGAATAGGCATAGGCGAAATTTTGATTTAATGAAAGAAGTTAGGTGTGCGTGTAATTGTCTTCTTTAATTATTTTCCAGACAACTTGTAAGAAACACGAACACAATTCCAGACAAAGAATATTGAGCAATTATTTATGTCGAAAATTCATTGCTTTCTCAGACAGTATTTGTGCAAGCACCCATTATTATCACAATGAAATATTTGCGTGAAAAGATCATTGCTTCTTCAGACAGTATTTCCTCATGCGCCCATTTGTATCACAATGCAAGGACATGTAGCAATTGCTTTGTTGAAATAAAGTTTACAACGAAAGATGCTATCACTGGGAGAAAATTTTGATCTCCAGGGCGTGATCAAGGAATCAAGATAGGTAAAATATCACCTCACTAACCAATATAAGGTTGCGGCTAATAATGTACGATGCGAGAATAAGAATAATTGCATACAAACAGGGCCATAAGGTCTGAAAACTTGATAAAATTAAAAGTATGAGCAGCAAATTAAATGCAGTTGAAAATGAACATCTTAAAGGGAGAAGGAATTTATTAATTATATTTAATTTCCTTTTGATATAATTGTTTATCTCCTTTCTTTGAAAGAAATTCTTAAATTTATTATTTTCTTAGGCATATTTATATGTTTTTATAAAATATTATTTTCATTTCAGATTTTCTTTGAATTTTTTTATTTTGATAGGATTATTATATAATTATATTTTCTTATTTATAAATATTGATGATTGGAATATGATAATTTATACATAGAAATGAAAATAATTTGAAACTATTGGATGTCTTTGCGAGCCAATTCAAGCTGGCATTAGGAAGCCCTTAATTAAAAATTAACATAAATGAATAGTTTAATTTGATTCTAACTTTCAAGGATGCAAACAAAAACATAAACTCAGTATAATTTGTTATAATAGATGGAAATATTTCAATTATTGGTTTCGATTTCATTTACCTATCTTTTGAAAGAAGTGTATATATCAAAAGCTATTAGAATCGAAGGAGATTTTATGGTTGTAAATTTCTTTATACCTTTCATTTTGTAGAATATTTTATGTCTGTAATCTATCTATCCACTTAAAATAACTGAGAATCATTTACTTATGAAAATATTCGTTGAACTTGTTAGCATTTCTGTTTCAAAATATAGTCTTATAAAATCTAAATGTTAAATTTTAAAAAAAATATTAAAATTAAATTGTGTTCTTAACCTGAATATTAAGCATAACATTTTCTATAATACCACATTTAATATAAGAATGTAGTAAAATTCCTCGTGTTTCATTTTACATTTTCTGAAATTTACTATCCCGTGCTTTTAAAAGAGCCTATAAAACCTTTCATTGCATAATACCTTTTTAGTATTCTACTCGTCCTTTTAGTAAAGTGAATGTTCTGAACTTTAGTTTTACTTTTCTTTCACTTTCATGAAGAAGAAAACATTTTAGTTGCAAAAACACAGAGTCTCGCATTTTCGATTCAGTGGCGTGTCATGTAATCAAATTAAGCGAAAGAGATTCTCATAGTTTACTTTTTGATTATTTACCTCTTTTCCCTTTGATGGCATGTAGAAAACTCTTGTTAGTTGTTGCACGTTGGTTATGTGGTTATATTAACATTATTATTGTTCCTTTTATCATATCACAAGTTTAGTTTAATTTGAAACTATGTGCAGAAGTTCAATAACTGTAGGTTTTATAATATTGCAATATTTTTAAAATATACTGTAAGAAATTTACAGAAATAGTTAATTGAAGGAGTTTAAATATAAACTAATAATCTGATATTTATTTTGAATGCATATGAATTTGTTTAAATATTATTTAAAACCTGATTAATTAAATTAATTTCAATTTTTGATATATATGAAACATCTTTATTAAAGGTGAAATATAAAATATCTGATTCAAGGAAAATACTTCAGTTGACTCCATTTTTTTTATTCAATCATCGAAGATAGGTTACGTTTTCATAGTTAAAGGGATCATTTTATGCGTAGCTCCATGACCAGGATTAAAGAGTTTACGCCCGAGCGAAGCGCTGTTGTTGTCAGCTTACATGCTTGAATCAAAAAGGGCAGTAAACAATGCGTTGGGAAGTTATATACGGCAAAAAGGGGATTTTCCCGAAATACTCGTGACTCGAAATGAAAGTCGTAGTGGGCTTATTACGATGGAAATAGAAATAGTTAAAAATGATATAAGAAAGTTAAAATTTCACATATATGTATTGATATTTATATGTATACTTGTATGAACAATATATTTCATACTGTTCGATGAAACGAACCATTTTATCATGGGAGATCTATCTCCTTTACACTATTATTTCAATTATATACCTTCTATAGATATTTATAAGCAGGGCACGGCTGAACCTTTGTGTTCAACCCCCTCCTTAACATTTGACGAGATTTATTCCATCAGAAAAAATAAAGATTTAAAGACTTGGAGGGTCCCTTCATCCCATGATTGATATAAGAGGAGCAGTCCTGGTGGCTCCATTGGCCTTGCCTGTGACAGAGCCGACCAGACGGCGCTGTCCAGATTTGTCAGCGGTCACCTGAAGAGTTGCTCCTTTAGCCACGGTAACAAAGTTTTTCCGGTCTGCGCAAAGTGTGGAGTAGCAAGTGCGTCCCCAGAGCACGTCCTCTCTTGTCTTCGCCTATCTAGGGAGACTTTCGAGACGGATCCTTTGCTTGCTCTCGATTTCATGAGGGTGAGTGGGCTCATGGATGGTGTCTAGCTGCTGCTAGACAGAAAGGGATTAGTAACAACAACAACAACAGATATTTATATTATAAAATAAATCATTCGATTCCTAAGTCTTACAACAATGCGATTCCTTTTAAGGCTAATTGCTGATTACCATGATATCAACCAAAACCTCAGAGCTATAAAGATTCAAAAGTTTTATTCCTATCCAGCTGATGCATCTCAAAGTCATTTCTTGAATTTAAACGTTGACGATCTCTTATAGCATGTGTACCATCTATATATATATCCGAAAGAGTTCATAATGGCGGATTTGTAAAAATTTCATTTATCCACCATCGTTTCATGGGGACTTTTTGTCAAATGTCTATTTCCGCGAACATCGATTTCAGTGATGTATTGCCAACGAACGATTAAATTTCTTCTGAAATAAAACACTAATATGGTTTATGGTAGGCTCATTCGAAAGCTGATAGAATTGACAAGTTTTTGGTAAATTTAACAGATTTTAGCTTGAACGGTGTTTGCGGAATTCAATATTAAAGATTTTGGCGACAATTCGATTGTGCATTTCGTCAACGTTTCGACGCTTGTAAATCCAGGTATTTTGATGGAAAAGGTGTCATCTTAAAGGATTGTAACTGCTTTTTTAGAATATGTATTTTTGTTGAATTTAGATCTGCCAAAAATTTTTTAATTTTGGATTTTTTTGCGATTTTCAGCAAAATAATTTTATCCGCCATAACTTGCAAACTGTTAGAGATGGGACAGAGTTGCTACAGTGTTTTATATTCCCCATGCGCTCTTCTATCACCCTCTTTCGTTTGGCAGAATATGTCAAACTCACCTTGTACAAGAATTATGGTGCTCTTTTAAATGTCTGCTTAAAGTTCTGGTAGAGTAGTGTGAATTGTTCTCATTTATATCGTAAATTAAAAGGTCTATTCAAAGCTAATGCATTCAATGAGATTAAATGTCGACAATACATTTTCGCAAAATTACTATCGTTCGCGATTGTTCATACAACGATTTCCTTTTGGGAGAGAATCCATTCATAGTAAAGTTCTTTGTCTTATTATAATAGCTTCCAATTTACTAGACTTCTACATCTAACTTCTGTTACGTGCATTACTTACAGTAATTGTCATCCGCTTTGTGGAATAAAAGCGTGATTGTTCAATAGATTAAAAATAGGATTGTAATTATCGGATATAACAAAGATATATTACCGTAACTTAAGTGCATAATTATGGGAATTCTTTGAATAAAGTAACTTATCAAAGCATTCAACGTGTTCCCTATTTTTTGGTGTATTGGATAGCTTTAATTTTAAATTGAAATTCTCAATCACGAACATAATGTTCATTTCATAGCTTTGATTATGCTGCAAATGCTATTCATGCATTTTATTTGGTTTCATAGCAAGCATTTATTTTGGTTTACTCCATGTTTGTGTTAAAACAGTTAGGTAATAAATTACTAAAAAGAATAAACCTGATAACTTGACGAAGCAACAAAGTAAACCGTTAAAATATACTTTAAAAATTCTAAATTTTCATTTAACAGTATTTTTCACAGCAGAAGCTTGAATCAGAGCTAGAATTAATTTTCGTAAATATTTTATGTGTAATTAAAACACGGTTTTGTACCATTGTAATATTCTTAATAGTGCGTGTAATATAGAATGACTAAATCTTGTTTGACTCCATATATAAATCGTTATGAAATCGAATCGTTGCTCAAAACTATGGATTGAGTTGAATGTCTTTCGCAAAATCATTGGTATATTACAAACAGTTTTCAGTACATTTAACTGTTTTTCGAAAATTTATTAAATAAAAATTATGTAAGCTACATTTTAACTGAATAATGGTATGTTATATATGTTCTAGCATATAAATTATAATGCATTAGTTATCAGTAATAAATCGACTGTTACAAATAACAAAAAGTTAAAACCTTTCTCGGTATTAGCGGTTGACAAAAATTCAAATAACCTCATTCTTTCTACCTTTGCTTATGCTCTACATAAAAACAAAGCAGAGCAAAATGTCATTTATCTTACAGACATGCAATGGCAAATTCAGACTGACTGGTTGTCAGTTGGATTTGCGCTGAGGCTTCAAAACATAGAGCAAAAATATTTTCTTATAATATTTTCCTTTAGTTTGTCTTTGTCTTGAATTTTTCATGCATTTCTAGTTTCTTGCAATAAGAAATTCTGATGTTCCCATAACCTTTAACGTTAACGAGATATTCAACACATTATATGCGGAAAGTAACCAAACTAAACATAGTAATGCGTGAGAAATTAGAAATCCTCCTTTCGTATGAATTTTCGAATTATGCATTTTTAATTTATTCATTTAACCGTTTTTCGAAAATGCATAAAATGTACATTATATAAGAACCGTACTTTCACCTAATAATAGTATTTAATTTATGTTCCAGCATATAAATAATAATAATAAATTATCAGGTAATTTCAAATCACTATCGATTTAAAAACAACCACAAATTTCAAATATTACATATATTTGGACTTCCGTCAGTTATATTCTAAAAGTAATTCAGCAAAGTAATCATCACACATTTAGAAATAAACATTTAGTACACATTTTTATTATACATTTTTATATATTTTGTGTCTTTGCTAGTTTATGTTGTTTTCCTAATGTGATATAGCTCTTTTTCTTCACGCTCATTATTTATTCGTTCCTGGAGGTTTCTGTCAGTCAATGGCAAGCGTGTAAAATTTTCAAGATGTTTACACGTTTGTGTTCAGGACTATATGTTAGGCACATTTTTTACGAAAGATAATATTTCAACCTTTTCAGAATCGCCTACTATTTGTAGGAGTGCAGGTGAATCGTCAGTGGGAATTATACACATTATAAAAATTATAAAAAAATTAAGGAACATACATGTTATAGGGGTGTGTGTGTGTGCCTGGTTAATTTACACTATGGACCACGCCATATGCACAACTTTCTCAGAGATGACTTTGGAAAAGTCTAAGATTGTGTCGCAATAGGTTTTAAAGGTACCCCGAGAAATAAGTCAAAATTTTTGTCCTAAATTTGCGGATGAATATCCATAGATGTTTTTAGTCTACATCTGTGTGAGCTGTTGCGCGCTTTTCATTATTCGTTCTGTGTTCTGGTAATGATGGAGACGTAAAATTGCACCGAAAGAACGAAATGCTCGCTTAGGTTTCGTGTAACTCATTCCGCTAGGTAAGTGAAACGAAATCTACATCAAATGTACCAGAATTGGGCATTGAAAGAAACAAATACTCGTACTGCGTCAAATTTGATGAATATTAATTTGCTCAGACACATTTGGCAAGAACCTATTTCCGATGGAGCATTTTCAGAGTAACAAAGGGCAGCCAAATCGGTAATTTGTCAAAAAAAATAATTGTTCAAAAATTGTGAACATCTATTCGTTTCATTATCTTATATTCATAGAAGATAATGAAACATCTCATGTCTGGCTTTACAACTACACATAGAAAGCCATTCTATGTGTAGTTGTAAAGCCAGAAAACAAAAAATCACTATTTATGTGTACTAAAAATACAAATACATGTTGGAAGACGAAAGACTTAATTTATGTAATTTATGATCCAAAGATTTGCCATTTACTCTTACCAATGTTTAATTATAAATGGTAGCGGATGATTCGTGAATCCGTGAAAACAGTTTCACTCATTCATTGCACGAAACTTTTATAAACACAGTACAATAAAAATAACTTGATACCTCAGGAAAAATTTCCAGTCAGTTTTAGTTGTGAATCATACTTGAATCAATTCAATCTTATTTGGATTCACTTCGTTCACTCAGGCCAATCAAAGCTTGGATATGTGATTCTGAGAAACGGGTATTACAATGATGAAAACTGGTGGCAATGAAGGAAATATTGCTTGCAAAAGAAAATAATCGATATACGTGTTAAAAAAATTTTATTTTTGTATTACTATACGTTTAGAGCTTTTTCATGCAGTACGTGAATGTGCA
Source organism: Araneus ventricosus (assembly GCA_013235015.1). NCBI lineage: Eukaryota > Metazoa > Arthropoda > Arachnida > Araneae > Araneidae > Araneus > Araneus ventricosus. Next base: position 6,926 of record BGPR01047198.1, read on the forward strand.
CGTTATATGGAAGTATTTATTGAAATGTTGCTACATTATGCTTCCTTTTTGTGCTTGTGTTATAAAACTGTCAGTAAGTTTGCATCTGTGGTTTTATTTTTAATTCCTCCAATTTAGTTGAAGTAACTACTATCATGTAGGCATTCAACACAAATGCAGAATTGAAAAAACATACATTAAAATATTTACTTTTAATTAATTCCTGAGTATCAAAGGCCAAGAAAGCACCGCAATTTACCTTAATTTATTAATATTTTGAGATCTGTTTACACTTCACCGCAGTTCAGAAATATCAATAAAGAGCACTAATTCAAACTAATAAAATGTATTTTTATTCCCTAGCCATGGAACCTGAAACAACACAGAAAAATAAAATTAATTAAAATTTCGTGTTGAAGAGATGTTTAATTTGATACAACACTTAAAGATGAATATATTCCATGCACAATGTATCATTAAAGGGTGCAGTATATTATTCTTTGGTATATAGCTTTAAGAATTATTTTACCAGGTATTTTTTGAATCCAGAAGCTTTCATTAGGAAACAAAAGGTAAATAATGTAACAAAAGAAACAGATTCCTTGGGATTTATGACTCTAATTCAAATATTATTTCCTTGAAATATTTTGCAACTTTTAATATATATGTCGAATTGAGTAGTGTGAGTATGTATTCATTCATTCAAAATATATAGTAAAGAGTAGAAATAGAAAAAAAATTCTTTTCACAGTGATAAATTTACAGATATAGCTATTCTTACTAAAAAGCAGAAAATATTTGGAGAATTCAAATCACATGAAGATATAAAGCAAAGGATGAAAGAAAAATTGAATGGCTTGAATTATGAGTGTTTAAACCTGTTATGTAAATATCATTAAACCTGTATGTATATATTAAACCTGTATAAAAATGTTATTTAAATATAAAGAAGGTAAATAAAAGCACCTGAATTTGTTCGGAATCATTCAAATATTTTACTTAAAATTGGTTTTATTCAATCCTACTGATGTGCGCAGTTTCAAAGAAGTAATTTTTTTCATGAAAATTGTTCAAAGTTCAGAATCGGCAACAGAATGAGTAAATATTTATTAAATCGCAAGAAAATAATTAAAACTTCAATATTTTTTCGATGTAAATGAAATACCTTACTCTCATATTTTCTGTAAAGTAAATACGATTTCTTGAATTGTGCATTTCAATTAAATTCAAATATTTATCTTGTAAAAGGGTTCATTCAAAGTTTTCAATTTTGAAGAATGATTATTTCCTGGCATTAGGAATTAGAAAGAATTTTGACTATTTATTCAACTGTTATGACTACGATTAATGCTTGAATACTACGAAAAATCTAATTTAAACATTTAATCAATAATGTACAAAAAGGACATTTATTTAAAGTGTTATTATGATAGAAAGAAGTTATATTTGAATTGGGATAAATCTACAGCATATAATAACGATTTACTTTAAAATCAAGTCTATTAGATTTTATGCTTACATTTCACACGTGCCTACGATTACAAAAGCATTAAGCAAATGCAGTTGTTAAAATTAGATTAACATTTTCTGTATCTAATGTATATGAAGAATTCCTTGTAAATCTATTTCTGGAGTTTCTAATTACATAAATTCGATTTATTGAGCTTCATTTGTCAAACATGCATTTTCTTCTAATGTAATTCCAAATGCCAATCAGCCATACATTGAAATGAGTGGGCAATTTTTGGAAAATTGTATATTTGCTGTTGTAATATTCCCATGTTGTAATATATTCAATTCCTAGTTCTTGGTTACATTTTGTTATTATATATATGTCACCTTTAAAGTGTATAAATTCAGCTATTCTATAGAATATATGATAAAGTCAGTTAAAGTGTAAAATGGATTATTTATATCATACTTTATCTAGTTATTCTATGAAATAAATAGGTATTCTGTAGAATAACTAATGATAGGCCGTTAAAATGTAAAATAAACTTACTGACATTAAAACAAGTCCGTTTTTTCATAAATAACACACTGATTGCAAATCAGCCATAACCGGTGCAAAATTAAAATCACTGCAATACTGTCACAAAACATTAATGTCGCTTGCTTGCCATATTAGTCTTATAGTAGGGAAGAGAGATTTACAGGGATACGTATTGGAAGGAAGTCAATGGCACACCACCTTGGCCACAAACTTGGCGACCGTTTAGGCAACTTGGCGACAAAATGAAGGTTCCAGAATATACAGGAATTGTCTCGGTATCTCTATTAGGAACGAAGTTATGGACAAATTCTACTATAAAGGAAGATTCCTTACATTCAATGAGATAGCTAAGCTACTAGGTTACGTTTCTCGCTCCTACCGAAGCCGTAGGATGTTTTGAAAGTTAAAAAAAATTCCCTGTGCCCTTTTCAAATTCCGCAGGCATCGCGAGCACAATTTTTCCTTCTTCATTTGAGTAATTAAAAACATAGATTCCTCATATGCAATGATATGATATAGCGAACTGTAGGATGTTTCTTTAAAAAATCGGTGCCTACTTCATATCCTGAAAATACAAATAACCAATTTGACTAACAAACTGGCTGAATCATGTAGGCTATTTTACACTTTAACGATGTGTGGACCGTTATTCTATAGAATAACTAGTTAAAGTGTAAAATAAGTTTATTTTGCACTTTAACTTACTTGATCAGTTATTCTATAGAATAACGGATTTCATATTTTATCGGTAACATATATATTCACAGCGATATCCACGGTGGCAATATAATAATGTGAGCTGTTTGGAGCCTGATTGTAAAAAAAATTATTTTGTTAAATATAGCCAAATTCGGTCTACATACTGTTCCGACCGTAAGATTTTGATTTATGTAAAAAGTTCAAATTTTCGCCAATGCGGCTTTGTAGACTCAGATGACCAAGTCAGTTAGTTGAAATAATTACATAAATCACAATTTCCAATTTATTTTTGGCGTCTTTGCTACATCTTGTTCAACGAGTTTACATTGCTTCCCTTCAGAATAATGAAGTTTATTTGCCAGCAGTCTACCTTACTCAGGCAAGATGGAGCACTTCCTCACACTGGAGGGTATCTCCTGACTGAGTAAAATTTGGGAAATTCAGCTCGAGATTTGAGGGTTTTTCAGTATTGAAAGAGCTAATGCAGTTTGTTCAATTAAATAAAATTCTGCTTATTCTTTATAAGATTAAGAACAGATATAATCTGTCTCTATGAATGGTTTGAATTTCATCCCCTCAAATAAATTTGGTTGTTCCTTCAAATTATCGCAAATAGCCTTCAACAGCTTATTGCAAATCTAGTATGTCCTAACTTAGAAAGAACTGAATTTTTCTTTGAACTAGGAGTCTCCATCTGCAATCAAAAAACTGCTTTTATGGTTGCTGTGACAATGTAATTTGGAATTTCTCGCATGATCACAATTAATTATCCGTTAGCCGCAATAACTAATACATGCGCATGAAATTTGCATTCTTTAGCTGCTTTAACACATGTCTGTTTGAATTTTTCTAACAGAATTCTCATTTATTTTCCGATTAAAACTAATTATAGTAGTTATAAAGGAAAATTTATCAAAACCGGATGAACATAGAATAGATTTTATGTCCGGAAAATACATTGCGACCATTAAAGGACTAAATTGATTTTGACTAATGGAGAATTAATATGATTCCCAGACAACTTTTTATATGTAAAGAATTTTTAAAATTTTGGGTAGAACAATTTCATTAAGTATTATATTACACATAATGAAAGAGAGACATTACTTTTAAACTAGCAGGAGATTTATGGCTAAAATATGTTTTCCGTTATTACCCCATCGTGTACAAAATTGGATGAGTTTTACATTCGAAACAGGAGTGAAACATAATATATATTAATATATTGTCTAAACGCATTAAGAGGGAAAACACATTTACTTATTTTAATAAAAATGTTTGAAAAAGCTTCATGGTAACATTGATATTCATGAGTTTCAAGTAAACATAAAGTTGTTACATTTCAATACTTAACTCAATAAAAATTACTTACGTTTTAGATTAAATAATCCTCTCAAATTGCACGCACTGAGGCATATAAGTGTATAAGCAACAGCGATACATATTGCAGCTTATAACTACATTTATAGTTAGACTAATGACGTTATTAACTTTTCCATTATATCAGTAATAACAAATGCCGCCGTATTTTTCAAAAATAGGAGACTTATTAATCAAATCGGCAATTAACGTCATTTTCATAAAACTTTTTCAGCCTAATCATTAAGGGGTACCCTTTTTAACAATTAGACGTTGTTGCGCGTCTTAAAATAATTCTTTGGTTTCGGCAGATATTAATATCTATAAGCAAGATTTCCTTTTTTCCCGCTGTTGTATAAACTCAGCTTGTGGTCTTTATAGTTTTATAGATTTAATTACATTCGCAGCTGCGTTGCAATTTCTTTCGCTTGTTTCAAATAAAAGAAGCAGTGGATGAGGGGAAAACGTGTTCAGAGTTATTTATTAAATTTTATGTTGATTTTTGTAATCAATCTTGATCAAGATAACATTCGACAGAAGAGAATGTTCATGTATCAGAAATAAGTTTGAAAATGAAAGCAATTGCTTAATAATTCGATTTTTGCCTACACTTTTCGTCAGCTATTATGATGTTCACTGATGCGTTAGAACCCAGTTTATAGAACATTAGTCAATTAAATTTGCTGAAAAATTAGTTATTAAAAAGCAATATTTATACAACACATAATTAATTCGTGATTCTCCCTTCTTACTGCACTATTAATGAGTGCAATACTTTTGTTTCCAATACTGTATCGTGATTCGGTTTAAGTAAGTAATAAATTACCTAGTAGAGAAAAAAATTGTGTTTTAAAACATAGTAAACAAGACAATTATTTATAACTTAATCTTTAATT
>BGPR01047199.1:0-11851 GCA_013235015.1 Araneus ventricosus
AATTAAAGATTAAGTTATAAATAATTGTCTTGTTTACTATGTTTTAAAACACAATTTTTTTCTCTACTAGGTAATTTATTACTTACTTAAACCGAATCACGATACAGTATTGGAAACAAAAGTATTGCACTCATTAATAGTGCAGTAAGAAGGGAGAATCACGAATTAATTATGTGTTGTATAAATATTGCTTTTTAATAACTAATTTTTCAGCAAATTTAATTGACTAATGTTCTATAAACTGGGTTCTAACGCATCAGTGAACATCATAATAGCTGACGAAAAGTGTAGGCAAAAATCGAATTATTAAGCAATTGCTTTCATTTTCAAACTTATTTCTGATACATGAACATTCTCTTCTGTCGAATGTTATCTTGATCAAGATTGATTACAAAAATCAACATAAAATTTAATAAATAACTCTGAACACGTTTTCCCCTCATCCACTGCTTCTTTTATTTGAAACAAGCGAAAGAAATTGCAACGCAGCTGCGAATGTAATTAAATCTATAAAACTATAAAGACCACAAGCTGAGTTTATACAACAGCGGGAAAAAAGGAAATCTTGCTTATAGATATTAATATCTGCCGAAACCAAAGAATTATTTTAAGACGCGCAACAACGTCTAATTGTTAAAAAGGGTACCCCTTAATGATTAGGCTGAAAAAGTTTTATGAAAATGACGTTAATTGCCGATTTGATTAATAAGTCTCCTATTTTTGAAAAATACGGCGGCATTTGTTATTACTGATATAATGGAAAAGTTAATAACGTCATTAGTCTAACTATAAATGTAGTTATAAGCTGCAATATGTATCGCTGTTGCTTATACACTTATATGCCTCAGTGCGTGCAATTTGAGAGGATTATTTAATCTAAAACGTAAGTAATTTTTATTGAGTTAAGTATTGAAATGTAACAACTTTATGTTTACTTGAAACTCATGAATATCAATGTTACCATGAAGCTTTTTCAAACATTTTTATTAAAATAAGTAAATGTGTTTTCCCTCTTAATGCGTTTAGACAATATATTAATATATATTATGTTTCACTCCTGTTTCGAATGTAAAACTCATCCAATTTTGTACACGATGGGGTAATAACGGAAAACATATTTTAGCCATAAATCTCCTGCTAGTTTAAAAGTAATGTCTCTCTTTCATTATGTGTAATATAATACTTAATGAAATTGTTCTACCCAAAATTTTAAAAATTCTTTACATATAAAAAGTTGTCTGGGAATCATATTAATTCTCCATTAGTCAAAATCAATTTAGTCCTTTAATGGTCGCAATGTATTTTCCGGACATAAAATCTATTCTATGTTCATCCGGTTTTGATAAATTTTCCTTTATAACTACTATAATTAGTTTTAATCGGAAAATAAATGAGAATTCTGTTAGAAAAATTCAAACAGACATGTGTTAAAGCAGCTAAAGAATGCAAATTTCATGCGCATGTATTAGTTATTGCGGCTAACGGATAATTAATTGTGATCATGCGAGAAATTCCAAATTACATTGTCACAGCAACCATAAAAGCAGTTTTTTGATTGCAGATGGAGACTCCTAGTTCAAAGAAAAATTCAGTTCTTTCTAAGTTAGGACATACTAGATTTGCAATAAGCTGTTGAAGGCTATTTGCGATAATTTGAAGGAACAACCAAATTTATTTGAGGGGATGAAATTCAAACCATTCATAGAGACAGATTATATCTGTTCTTAATCTTATAAAGAATAAGCAGAATTTTATTTAATTGAACAAACTGCATTAGCTCTTTCAATACTGAAAAACCCTCAAATCTCGAGCTGAATTTCCCAAATTTTACTCAGTCAGGAGATACCCTCCAGTGTGAGGAAGTGCTCCATCTTGCCTGAGTAAGGTAGACTGCTGGCAAATAAACTTCATTATTCTGAAGGGAAGCAATGTAAACTCGTTGAACAAGATGTAGCAAAGACGCCAAAAATAAATTGGAAATTGTGATTTATGTAATTATTTCAACTAACTGACTTGGTCATCTGAGTCTACAAAGCCGCATTGGCGAAAATTTGAACTTTTTACATAAATCAAAATCTTACGGTCGGAACAGTATGTAGACCGAATTTGGCTATATTTAACAAAATAATTTTTTTTACAATCAGGCTCCAAACAGCTCACATTATTATATTGCCACCGTGGATATCGCTGTGAATATATATGTTACCGATAAAATATGAAATCCGTTATTCTATAGAATAACTGATCAAGTAAGTTAAAGTGCAAAATAAACTTATTTTACACTTTAACTAGTTATTCTATAGAATAACGGTCCACACATCGTTAAAGTGTAAAATAGCCTACATGATTCAGCCAGTTTGTTAGTCAAATTGGTTATTTGTATTTTCAGGATATGAAGTAGGCACCGATTTTTTAAAGAAACATCCTACAGTTCGCTATATCATATCATTGCATATGAGGAATCTATGTTTTTAATTACTCAAATGAAGAAGGAAAAATTGTGCTCGCGATGCCTGCGGAATTTGAAAAGGGCACAGGGAATTTTTTTTAACTTTCAAAACATCCTACGGCTTCGGTAGGAGCGAGAAACGTAACCTAGTAGCTTAGCTATCTCATTGAATGTAAGGAATCTTCCTTTATAGTAGAATTTGTCCATAACTTCGTTCCTAATAGAGATACCGAGACAATTCCTGTATATTCTGGAACCTTCATTTTGTCGCCAAGTTGCCTAAACGGTCGCCAAGTTTGTGGCCAAGGTGGTGTGCCATTGACTTCCTTCCAATACGTATCCCTGTAAATCTCTCTTCCCTACTATAAGACTAATATGGCAAGCAAGCGACATTAATGTTTTGTGACAGTATTGCAGTGATTTTAATTTTGCACCGGTTATGGCTGATTTGCAATCAGTGTGTTATTTATGAAAAAACGGACTTGTTTTAATGTCAGTAAGTTTATTTTACATTTTAACGGCCTATCATTAGTTATTCTACAGAATACCTATTTATTTCATAGAATAACTAGATAAAGTATGATATAAATAATCCATTTTACACTTTAACTGACTTTATCATATATTCTATAGAATAGCTGAATTTATACACTTTAAAGGTGACATATATATAATAACAAAATGTAACCAAGAACTAGGAATTGAATATATTACAACATGGGAATATTACAACAGCAAATATACAATTTTCCAAAAATTGCCCACTCATTTCAATGTATGGCTGATTGGCATTTGGAATTACATTAGAAGAAAATGCATGTTTGACAAATGAAGCTCAATAAATCGAATTTATGTAATTAGAAACTCCAGAAATAGATTTACAAGGAATTCTTCATATACATTAGATACAGAAAATGTTAATCTAATTTTAACAACTGCATTTGCTTAATGCTTTTGTAATCGTAGGCACGTGTGAAATGTAAGCATAAAATCTAATAGACTTGATTTTAAAGTAAATCGTTATTATATGCTGTAGATTTATCCCAATTCAAATATAACTTCTTTCTATCATAATAACACTTTAAATAAATGTCCTTTTTGTACATTATTGATTAAATGTTTAAATTAGATTTTTCGTAGTATTCAAGCATTAATCGTAGTCATAACAGTTGAATAAATAGTCAAAATTCTTTCTAATTCCTAATGCCAGGAAATAATCATTCTTCAAAATTGAAAACTTTGAATGAACCCTTTTACAAGATAAATATTTGAATTTAATTGAAATGCACAATTCAAGAAATCGTATTTACTTTACAGAAAATATGAGAGTAAGGTATTTCATTTACATCGAAAAAATATTGAAGTTTTAATTATTTTCTTGCGATTTAATAAATATTTACTCATTCTGTTGCCGATTCTGAACTTTGAACAATTTTCATGAAAAAAATTACTTCTTTGAAACTGCGCACATCAGTAGGATTGAATAAAACCAATTTTAAGTAAAATATTTGAATGATTCCGAACAAATTCAGGTGCTTTTATTTACCTTCTTTATATTTAAATAACATTTTTATACAGGTTTAATATATACATACAGGTTTAATGATATTTACATAACAGGTTTAAACACTCATAATTCAAGCCATTCAATTTTTCTTTCATCCTTTGCTTTATATCTTCATGTGATTTGAATTCTCCAAATATTTTCTGCTTTTTAGTAAGAATAGCTATATCTGTAAATTTATCACTGTGAAAAGAATTTTTTTTCTATTTCTACTCTTTACTATATATTTTGAATGAATGAATACATACTCACACTACTCAATTCGACATATATATTAAAAGTTGCAAAATATTTCAAGGAAATAATATTTGAATTAGAGTCATAAATCCCAAGGAATCTGTTTCTTTTGTTACATTATTTACCTTTTGTTTCCTAATGAAAGCTTCTGGATTCAAAAAATACCTGGTAAAATAATTCTTAAAGCTATATACCAAAGAATAATATACTGCACCCTTTAATGATACATTGTGCATGGAATATATTCATCTTTAAGTGTTGTATCAAATTAAACATCTCTTCAACACGAAATTTTAATTAATTTTATTTTTCTGTGTTGTTTCAGGTTCCATGGCTAGGGAATAAAAATACATTTTATTAGTTTGAATTAGTGCTCTTTATTGATATTTCTGAACTGCGGTGAAGTGTAAACAGATCTCAAAATATTAATAAATTAAGGTAAATTGCGGTGCTTTCTTGGCCTTTGATACTCAGGAATTAATTAAAAGTAAATATTTTAATGTATGTTTTTTCAATTCTGCATTTGTGTTGAATGCCTACATGATAGTAGTTACTTCAACTAAATTGGAGGAATTAAAAATAAAACCACAGATGCAAACTTACTGACAGTTTTATAACACAAGCACAAAAAGGAAGCATAATGTAGCAACATTTCAATAAATACTTCCATATAACGTGCACATTCACGTACTGCATGAAAAAGCTCTAAACGTATAGTAATACAAAAATAAAATTTTTTTAACACGTATATCGATTATTTTCTTTTGCAAGCAATATTTCCTTCATTGCCACCAGTTTTCATCATTGTAATACCCGTTTCTCAGAATCACATATCCAAGCTTTGATTGGCCTGAGTGAACGAAGTGAATCCAAATAAGATTGAATTGATTCAAGTATGATTCACAACTAAAACTGACTGGAAATTTTTCCTGAGGTATCAAGTTATTTTTATTGTACTGTGTTTATAAAAGTTTCGTGCAATGAATGAGTGAAACTGTTTTCACGGATTCACGAATCATCCGCTACCATTTATAATTAAACATTGGTAAGAGTAAATGGCAAATCTTTGGATCATAAATTACATAAATTAAGTCTTTCGTCTTCCAACATGTATTTGTATTTTTAGTACACATAAATAGTGATTTTTTGTTTTCTGGCTTTACAACTACACATAGAATGGCTTTCTATGTGTAGTTGTAAAGCCAGACATGAGATGTTTCATTATCTTCTATGAATATAAGATAATGAAACGAATAGATGTTCACAATTTTTGAACAATTATTTTTTTTGACAAATTACCGATTTGGCTGCCCTTTGTTACTCTGAAAATGCTCCATCGGAAATAGGTTCTTGCCAAATGTGTCTGAGCAAATTAATATTCATCAAATTTGACGCAGTACGAGTATTTGTTTCTTTCAATGCCCAATTCTGGTACATTTGATGTAGATTTCGTTTCACTTACCTAGCGGAATGAGTTACACGAAACCTAAGCGAGCATTTCGTTCTTTCGGTGCAATTTTACGTCTCCATCATTACCAGAACACAGAACGAATAATGAAAAGCGCGCAACAGCTCACACAGATGTAGACTAAAAACATCTATGGATATTCATCCGCAAATTTAGGACAAAAATTTTGACTTATTTCTCGGGGTACCTTTAAAACCTATTGCGACACAATCTTAGACTTTTCCAAAGTCATCTCTGAGAAAGTTGTGCATATGGCGTGGTCCATAGTGTAAATTAACCAGGCACACACACACACCCCTATAACATGTATGTTCCTTAATTTTTTTATAATTTTTATAATGTGTATAATTCCCACTGACGATTCACCTGCACTCCTACAAATAGTAGGCGATTCTGAAAAGGTTGAAATATTATCTTTCGTAAAAAATGTGCCTAACATATAGTCCTGAACACAAACGTGTAAACATCTTGAAAATTTTACACGCTTGCCATTGACTGACAGAAACCTCCAGGAACGAATAAATAATGAGCGTGAAGAAAAAGAGCTATATCACATTAGGAAAACAACATAAACTAGCAAAGACACAAAATATATAAAAATGTATAATAAAAATGTGTACTAAATGTTTATTTCTAAATGTGTGATGATTACTTTGCTGAATTACTTTTAGAATATAACTGACGGAAGTCCAAATATATGTAATATTTGAAATTTGTGGTTGTTTTTAAATCGATAGTGATTTGAAATTACCTGATAATTTATTATTATTATTTATATGCTGGAACATAAATTAAATACTATTATTAGGTGAAAGTACGGTTCTTATATAATGTACATTTTATGCATTTTCGAAAAACGGTTAAATGAATAAATTAAAAATGCATAATTCGAAAATTCATACGAAAGGAGGATTTCTAATTTCTCACGCATTACTATGTTTAGTTTGGTTACTTTCCGCATATAATGTGTTGAATATCTCGTTAACGTTAAAGGTTATGGGAACATCAGAATTTCTTATTGCAAGAAACTAGAAATGCATGAAAAATTCAAGACAAAGACAAACTAAAGGAAAATATTATAAGAAAATATTTTTGCTCTATGTTTTGAAGCCTCAGCGCAAATCCAACTGACAACCAGTCAGTCTGAATTTGCCATTGCATGTCTGTAAGATAAATGACATTTTGCTCTGCTTTGTTTTTATGTAGAGCATAAGCAAAGGTAGAAAGAATGAGGTTATTTGAATTTTTGTCAACCGCTAATACCGAGAAAGGTTTTAACTTTTTGTTATTTGTAACAGTCGATTTATTACTGATAACTAATGCATTATAATTTATATGCTAGAACATATATAACATACCATTATTCAGTTAAAATGTAGCTTACATAATTTTTATTTAATAAATTTTCGAAAAACAGTTAAATGTACTGAAAACTGTTTGTAATATACCAATGATTTTGCGAAAGACATTCAACTCAATCCATAGTTTTGAGCAACGATTCGATTTCATAACGATTTATATATGGAGTCAAACAAGATTTAGTCATTCTATATTACACGCACTATTAAGAATATTACAATGGTACAAAACCGTGTTTTAATTACACATAAAATATTTACGAAAATTAATTCTAGCTCTGATTCAAGCTTCTGCTGTGAAAAATACTGTTAAATGAAAATTTAGAATTTTTAAAGTATATTTTAACGGTTTACTTTGTTGCTTCGTCAAGTTATCAGGTTTATTCTTTTTAGTAATTTATTACCTAACTGTTTTAACACAAACATGGAGTAAACCAAAATAAATGCTTGCTATGAAACCAAATAAAATGCATGAATAGCATTTGCAGCATAATCAAAGCTATGAAATGAACATTATGTTCGTGATTGAGAATTTCAATTTAAAATTAAAGCTATCCAATACACCAAAAAATAGGGAACACGTTGAATGCTTTGATAAGTTACTTTATTCAAAGAATTCCCATAATTATGCACTTAAGTTACGGTAATATATCTTTGTTATATCCGATAATTACAATCCTATTTTTAATCTATTGAACAATCACGCTTTTATTCCACAAAGCGGATGACAATTACTGTAAGTAATGCACGTAACAGAAGTTAGATGTAGAAGTCTAGTAAATTGGAAGCTATTATAATAAGACAAAGAACTTTACTATGAATGGATTCTCTCCCAAAAGGAAATCGTTGTATGAACAATCGCGAACGATAGTAATTTTGCGAAAATGTATTGTCGACATTTAATCTCATTGAATGCATTAGCTTTGAATAGACCTTTTAATTTACGATATAAATGAGAACAATTCACACTACTCTACCAGAACTTTAAGCAGACATTTAAAAGAGCACCATAATTCTTGTACAAGGTGAGTTTGACATATTCTGCCAAACGAAAGAGGGTGATAGAAGAGCGCATGGGGAATATAAAACACTGTAGCAACTCTGTCCCATCTCTAACAGTTTGCAAGTTATGGCGGATAAAATTATTTTGCTGAAAATCGCAAAAAAATCCAAAATTAAAAAATTTTTGGCAGATCTAAATTCAACAAAAATACATATTCTAAAAAAGCAGTTACAATCCTTTAAGATGACACCTTTTCCATCAAAATACCTGGATTTACAAGCGTCGAAACGTTGACGAAATGCACAATCGAATTGTCGCCAAAATCTTTAATATTGAATTCCGCAAACACCGTTCAAGCTAAAATCTGTTAAATTTACCAAAAACTTGTCAATTCTATCAGCTTTCGAATGAGCCTACCATAAACCATATTAGTGTTTTATTTCAGAAGAAATTTAATCGTTCGTTGGCAATACATCACTGAAATCGATGTTCGCGGAAATAGACATTTGACAAAAAGTCCCCATGAAACGATGGTGGATAAATGAAATTTTTACAAATCCGCCATTATGAACTCTTTCGGATATATATATAGATGGTACACATGCTATAAGAGATCGTCAACGTTTAAATTCAAGAAATGACTTTGAGATGCATCAGCTGGATAGGAATAAAACTTTTGAATCTTTATAGCTCTGAGGTTTTGGTTGATATCATGGTAATCAGCAATTAGCCTTAAAAGGAATCGCATTGTTGTAAGACTTAGGAATCGAATGATTTATTTTATAATATAAATATCTGTTGTTGTTGTTGTTACTAATCCCTTTCTGTCTAGCAGCAGCTAGACACCATCCATGAGCCCACTCACCCTCATGAAATCGAGAGCAAGCAAAGGATCCGTCTCGAAAGTCTCCCTAGATAGGCGAAGACAAGAGAGGACGTGCTCTGGGGACGCACTTGCTACTCCACACTTTGCGCAGACCGGAAAAACTTTGTTACCGTGGCTAAAGGAGCAACTCTTCAGGTGACCGCTGACAAATCTGGACAGCGCCGTCTGGTCGGCTCTGTCACAGGCAAGGCCAATGGAGCCACCAGGACTGCTCCTCTTATATCAATCATGGGATGAAGGGACCCTCCAAGTCTTTAAATCTTTATTTTTTCTGATGGAATAAATCTCGTCAAATGTTAAGGAGGGGGTTGAACACAAAGGTTCAGCCGTGCCCTGCTTATAAATATCTATAGAAGGTATATAATTGAAATAATAGTGTAAAGGAGATAGATCTCCCATGATAAAATGGTTCGTTTCATCGAACAGTATGAAATATATTGTTCATACAAGTATACATATAAATATCAATACATATATGTGAAATTTTAACTTTCTTATATCATTTTTAACTATTTCTATTTCCATCGTAATAAGCCCACTACGACTTTCATTTCGAGTCACGAGTATTTCGGGAAAATCCCCTTTTTGCCGTATATAACTTCCCAACGCATTGTTTACTGCCCTTTTTGATTCAAGCATGTAAGCTGACAACAACAGCGCTTCGCTCGGGCGTAAACTCTTTAATCCTGGTCATGGAGCTACGCATAAAATGATCCCTTTAACTATGAAAACGTAACCTATCTTCGATGATTGAATAAAAAAAATGGAGTCAACTGAAGTATTTTCCTTGAATCAGATATTTTATATTTCACCTTTAATAAAGATGTTTCATATATATCAAAAATTGAAATTAATTTAATTAATCAGGTTTTAAATAATATTTAAACAAATTCATATGCATTCAAAATAAATATCAGATTATTAGTTTATATTTAAACTCCTTCAATTAACTATTTCTGTAAATTTCTTACAGTATATTTTAAAAATATTGCAATATTATAAAACCTACAGTTATTGAACTTCTGCACATAGTTTCAAATTAAACTAAACTTGTGATATGATAAAAGGAACAATAATAATGTTAATATAACCACATAACCAACGTGCAACAACTAACAAGAGTTTTCTACATGCCATCAAAGGGAAAAGAGGTAAATAATCAAAAAGTAAACTATGAGAATCTCTTTCGCTTAATTTGATTACATGACACGCCACTGAATCGAAAATGCGAGACTCTGTGTTTTTGCAACTAAAATGTTTTCTTCTTCATGAAAGTGAAAGAAAAGTAAAACTAAAGTTCAGAACATTCACTTTACTAAAAGGACGAGTAGAATACTAAAAAGGTATTATGCAATGAAAGGTTTTATAGGCTCTTTTAAAAGCACGGGATAGTAAATTTCAGAAAATGTAAAATGAAACACGAGGAATTTTACTACATTCTTATATTAAATGTGGTATTATAGAAAATGTTATGCTTAATATTCAGGTTAAGAACACAATTTAATTTTAATATTTTTTTTAAAATTTAACATTTAGATTTTATAAGACTATATTTTGAAACAGAAATGCTAACAAGTTCAACGAATATTTTCATAAGTAAATGATTCTCAGTTATTTTAAGTGGATAGATAGATTACAGACATAAAATATTCTACAAAATGAAAGGTATAAAGAAATTTACAACCATAAAATCTCCTTCGATTCTAATAGCTTTTGATATATACACTTCTTTCAAAAGATAGGTAAATGAAATCGAAACCAATAATTGAAATATTTCCATCTATTATAACAAATTATACTGAGTTTATGTTTTTGTTTGCATCCTTGAAAGTTAGAATCAAATTAAACTATTCATTTATGTTAATTTTTAATTAAGGGCTTCCTAATGCCAGCTTGAATTGGCTCGCAAAGACATCCAATAGTTTCAAATTATTTTCATTTCTATGTATAAATTATCATATTCCAATCATCAATATTTATAAATAAGAAAATATAATTATATAATAATCCTATCAAAATAAAAAAATTCAAAGAAAATCTGAAATGAAAATAATATTTTATAAAAACATATAAATATGCCTAAGAAAATAATAAATTTAAGAATTTCTTTCAAAGAAAGGAGATAAACAATTATATCAAAAGGAAATTAAATATAATTAATAAATTCCTTCTCCCTTTAAGATGTTCATTTTCAACTGCATTTAATTTGCTGCTCATACTTTTAATTTTATCAAGTTTTCAGACCTTATGGCCCTGTTTGTATGCAATTATTCTTATTCTCGCATCGTACATTATTAGCCGCAACCTTATATTGGTTAGTGAGGTGATATTTTACCTATCTTGATTCCTTGATCACGCCCTGGAGATCAAAATTTTCTCCCAGTGATAGCATCTTTCGTTGTAAACTTTATTTCAACAAAGCAATTGCTACATGTCCTTGCATTGTGATACAAATGGGCGCATGAGGAAATACTGTCTGAAGAAGCAATGATCTTTTCACGCAAATATTTCATTGTGATAATAATGGGTGCTTGCACAAATACTGTCTGAGAAAGCAATGAATTTTCGACATAAATAATTGCTCAATATTCTTTGTCTGGAATTGTGTTCGTGTTTCTTACAAGTTGTCTGGAAAATAATTAAAGAAGACAATTACACGCACACCTAACTTCTTTCATTAAATCAAAATTTCGCCTATGCCTATTCATTTGCGGAGTCAATTCATGCACATTAAAGGTGCAGTTCATGCATATTGATGCTTAAGTTTCCAACCAATATGGAATTTTGATATTTCGATTATCATCGATTGTCATAGCTCACTTTTGCCCTTGTGGGTTACGCATGACTTGGTATGCGTGAAATGCATGAAGTGACTAGTTCATGCAT
>BGPR01047204.1:0-11850 GCA_013235015.1 Araneus ventricosus
TAATTAATACAAAAGAAAGAGAATTAAGAAGAAATTTTGATCTCATTTAGATTTACAATTCGTAGAATTAAAAAGAAAAACAGAGATGGAGTTTACCTCACTGTTTTGATAGAAGTTTCATTTCGATTTTCATTTACTCTTCGACGAATTATACTACGCAGATTTCTCAATGTCATTTTTTATGCAGGTGTGCTTTCATCTTCTTGCTTCAAGTAATTAAGTAACGCCTCAGTATATACTAATGCGTCGCCGTGATTTAATTTTTGATGAGTTGCAAGATTTTCTTCATCACTTTCAGGACATTCTTCGAAATTTCTTGTTTCTTCTGAACTACAAGTTGCACGGGACACAATATCATCGTCACTTAAAACTTCGCAACATTCCAATGTCGAATCTTCGTTAATCCATTGTTCCACTGCTTCTTCATCCACATTTTCAGAACAGTCTAACTGGAGTCTGGCTGCACAAGTCCAATACAATATGAAGGGTTGAGAAGAATGCGGTCTTGCCGGTCATTCCAAAGGCCGCAATCTGCGCTTCTTCTTTTGGGGGGGGGGGTCGTCCCGGATAATCCGATCCCGGTTAATCGAGAGTCTACTGTATATAAGGATACCCATTGAATTTTATAACTGAAATATGATAAGATTTCTTACTTTTACAACTTTTTCCATTCAATGCATTAATAAAACCACTCGTAATTCTATTCGCCTCTAAGAAATTTAAACAAATAACTAGTACAAACTTTATCAAGACAGAAACACATTGCAGATTATTACATATTTTATTTTGCAGAAGTCATATACAGATGAAGAACTACTTCAACTAGGCCTACCCTAAAGTGCATTAGGCCTCACTTGGGCCAGTGGTAGGCGCTGTATATTTAGATAAAAGACTGAAAATTTCAGACATACATTTCTGCTGCTGTTGACCATTTAAACTTTCTAATGCAAAAGTCACCACCTGCCCAATCGATGAATTAAGTGATGACTGGCCTTTCCTACTTCCTAAACTTTTCAAGGCGGAAGTTGCAACGGTCAGGATTTCGTCGGTTTCTGTCCTCTTTCGCTTTTTTCTTGGAGGTCCTCCATAAATTGGGAAGGTATTTGCTGGTTCATCATTTTGGCAAGTGTCTTCTGCTTGGAGACTGGTACTTGTTTCCCCGTTTATGTTCTCCAGTTGGCTTTCACACAGCTAATAAATGAGAGAGAAATGAATGAACTACATAGTGAAATATGATGGTATATAAGGATACCCATTGAATTTTATAACTGAAATATGATTAGATTTTCAATAAAACTGTAGGTTATTAACCAGCTCAAATATGAATACACTGCATAGAGAATCTATTCATTATAAGGACAATTTAAGGCAACAGTGTATCATCTAAACATTTTTATTTTGTATCTAATATTTGGAATTACACTGTAAGTGGTTTTTATATAAGCTAATAAAACGCACACAAAATTTTTTTAAATGCTTAGGTACGGAGGCAATTTTTTTGAAAAACCCTGTGACTAACAATTTTAGTGCATTTTCTGGATGAATATGGCTCAAAACAATGAATAATCCAATTCAGGAAATTAAATGAAAATTTAAATTAATTAAAATTGGGTAATTTATGTAAAATTTCAATAAAATTACTGCGAAACGCAAAACACTGCATGGAATTCTTACTCACGGATTTAAATTGTTTTTTTACACAGCATACTTGGAACAGTGCTGAAGGCAATGAACTAAAATCTAAGAAATATTTGCATTTTCGAAAAAGTTATAGCTCATTGCACATATTCTTAATCAAAATTTTTGAAAATTCATAGGTACCGATAACAATAAATAGCTGAAAATCAAAAACTATACATGTTAGATCTAAATCTTTAGTTCATTGCCTTTATTACACTTGACGTAATATATGGACAAAATTTCGAGGGGGAAATTTCATAAGTTTTTCTAAAATCATGTTTTGCGTATTAAAATTTAGATAAAATACTTTCTTCAAAAAAGGCATTGATTACATAATACTGAACACTACTAAAATAATACTGAACAGTACTTGCCTAAAAATCCCCACTTTTGTAACACACACCTTTCTTATTTTCAATCTTCTTATTTTTTAACTTTCTGTTTGCCCGGTTTTTTTTTCCTAGATAGTTTTGTTGCTGGCAAACACTGCCCTTTCGAAGTTGCAATTCGCTCGGTGTCGAAGCTGTTATAATGATTAACGTATAGTGACCTGGAGTAATACCTAGTTCATTCAGTACTCCTATTATACCAGAAAAACCATCATTAACTAGTAGCACAGCTATGGAAGAACCTAAACTCAAAGTTTGTAATTCAACATATGTGTTTTTAGGTAATATTGTCCATAACACATTACTGAAACTTTCATTTGCATTTTGTGTTTTTCCGTGAAGACACTTTTCAAGAAGTTTCTGATCACATAGTTTCATGTAGGTACGCTTAATAATGTTCATAATACTTTTTGGAAGGCCTGCATTGGAATCCTTGAAGTTTTTACCAACAGAAATTGGACGCTGGTATTTGCACCAACTGTCGCTTCCTTCTGGACACTGTTTATGCATTGGGTTTTTTGCATTAGAACATGCGTGAGCAAATGCAGCAATTACTGCAAATTTCCAACATTAGCTCTTATGGCTATACCATAATAATTCTGCAACTTATTGATGAAACTGTCTGTAAGTTTCCCCTTTCCACTAAGTTTTAATGTTTACACTATTTTTTATACATTAGTTCCACATTTTTAACTTGCATTGTTTTTTTTACATAGTTTGGCGCAAATCTAAACAAACGTTTGGCGCAGCTTGGCCAATTCTGGCCCTTGTGCCATAAAACCCCAATCACTCACTCACTCACTCACCCTTTCCACTAAGTTTTTTCTTCTTATTTTTCTAGTTTCGCAAGTGAGTCCCCACTCGTTTTTGAACGTTATCAATGCACTCACATTTCACGACAGAATTTGTAACCATAAATATCTTAAACTTCATCGTAACCTTTAGAATCTCCATCCCCAAAATATTTCGAATAAATAAGTCCACGAGAATTTACAGAAAGTTCGAATATTCTGTAAGCACCGATAACTTCCATATTTCCTGACCCCTCAGGGGCACATCTTCTTTAGGTGTGACGGGCTTCACGACCCCGAGGTACCCTAGTGTCTTGTCTCCTTCCGTTTTTTCCTCCCTTTGAGTTTATTGCTTTTTTTTCTTTCCCTCGAGGGTAGGCGAGGGAGCTCTCCATGAGAAGCTGTCGCCGCTCTGTTTGCTTCCTGCTTCTCATGGACAGCAATATGCCCCCACGTGTTGGCCGTGCGTGGCGACCCATTAGACGGGTGGTACATTTCTGTCCACGGTGTATCAATCGGCTGGTATCCCAGCCACATGGCTGGTCTGCTCAAGGGGATCAAGCGAAGGGGTCACTCCTTGGGCTTGGCGTTAAGGGTGGTCACTGTCCCCGGGGGTGACCCTGAGCGTATAGGTTCCGGCTAGCACCAAGGTAAGCGCCGAGGCTGGGAATACCCAGAGCCGGTGGCTGCCTTCCCTTGTTGGGCTCCGTGGTGGGCGGTGCTGTCGGGCCTGAACATACACAAATGTCATATGGGCAAAAAAAAGTCTGGTCCCTTCAGTGGGCAACGAATCGATACTTCTTCCTTTAAGCGAAACAATGTTCCAACATTTTTTGTAATCGAACGAATTTCTGAAAAAAATGAAACTTTTCATGGTGTCTCGCCTTTCTTGGTAGAAAAGGCAATTACAGGTAGCGTAGGCCATGTAAAATCAACTAGAAAACTTCGGTCTGGTGACCTTCTTGTGGAAGTGGAATCCCCGAAACAAGCCAAAGAAATATCAAAAATAAAGTCACTGTCGACAATTCCCGTAACTGTCAAACCCCATGCCACATTGAACTCGTCTAAAGGAGTTATTTCCTGTGGCGAGTTACTCAACGAATCTGAAGAAAAAATTACCGAGGAACTAAACAGTCAAGGAGTGATTCATGTCCGTCGTATTACGATACGGAGAGATGGCCAACTCCTCAATACAAAGCATCTGATTTTAACTTTCGACTCCAATAAATTACCTGAACATATTAAGGCAGGATATATGCGCCTTTCTGTTAGGACATATATACCAAACCCACTCCGCTGTTTCAAGTGCCAACGTTTCGGGCATTCGAAAACTTCTTGCCGCGGGACACTGACTTGCGCCCGTTGTGCAGAAGTCGGGCATGAAAGCACTGACTGCAACCGAACAGAAAAGTGTGTTAACTGCAAGGGGGAACACACTTCATTTTCTCGAAACTGTATTGCCTGGAAACGGGAGAAAGAAATTATATCCACAAAAATAAAAAAGCAGATATCTTATCCAGAAGCAAGAAAACTTGTAAATTCACAGACACCCACACCCGGAAATAGTTACGTTTCTGTAGCAAAAAAATCATTTTCTGCACCAACCGTCCAAAACAATCCGGATGCCTCTGCTGTTACTTTTCCTAAACCATCTGATTCTACTACAAAAGCATCTCCTCCAATAACCAACTTGCCAATTCCATCCTCTCCATCTGTTGCTCCGGTCAGTGAAGAAGCTTTGGCCTCGCCTGACTTAACTAATTTCACACTGGTTACAAACAAAAAAAAGTTGGAGAAAGACTCTACTTCTAAAACAAATAACACCATGTCCACAGCAGTAAAGATTTCAACATCTCACGAAACCTCTTCGCGTGAAGTTACTAACCCTATTCCAACAACAGATAACGTCTCTGGTCCTCAATCTGCATTCAAACGCTTTAAAACCACCAAACCTACTTCTGTCGACATTGAACTTTTACCAATGGCTGTTCTCCCTCCATTGGAAAAAAGGTTATTACAATATCGGGAATCTGATGCCGATGCCGAGATGAGCTCCTCCTCTGCATCAGAAGAGGATGCCTTGGAGTACAACATGTCGGAGGACTTGGAGGACTCGCCTGCAGTTATCAGTCCTCAACCCCCTTCCAAACCTGAAAAGGCAAACAAATACAGAAACAGGTAGCATTATTGCTTCTCTGTTTTGCACATTGTTTGCTTTTAAAAAGAAAATATTTTGAAAACAAATGACCTGCACTGAATTGTTTTTAAAACTAACTTGCATAGTTCTTTCCTTTTTTAAACATTTTCTCTTAATAGATTTAGTCCTTGCCATTTTATTTGGTCTTTGCCCAACATGTGATTTTAGACATATTTTATATTTGATGTATTTTAAAACTTGCATGTTTTTCTCTTTTCATCCTTTCTCTATCCATTTTGGTAACATGATTTTATGTTTTCATATGCAACTATGAATTTCAGATTTATTTTAGAATTTTATCTACCTCTTTTAATATAACACCATATATTTTATCACCGTGATCTTGTTTATCTACCATGCGTTTGGCGCAGTTTAGCCACAAATGGCTCTTGCGCCATTAAACCCCAAACAACCAACCAACCAATCCATATTTCCTGAAGAGCCTTTGTGATTTGCACATTGGTGTTTTGTCGTAAAGATTTATAATTTAATTTAACTAGATTTTTTATATAATATTTATTATGATTAGAAGTACTAATTTATG
Organism: Araneus ventricosus; assembly: GCA_013235015.1. Classification (NCBI taxonomy): domain Eukaryota; kingdom Metazoa; phylum Arthropoda; class Arachnida; order Araneae; family Araneidae; genus Araneus; species Araneus ventricosus. Next base: position 5,602 of record BGPR01047204.1, read on the forward strand.
ATTATAAGAAGTGCAATTATGTACTTTTAAATTTATTTACTAATTATGCCTTTTCTCTCTGTATTCAGATAACTCAAAATAACAATACTCCATTTACTCAATTCACTTACCTTTAGATTCATAGCATCGTAGATCTTAAATTACATTACATGTGCAAGCAGAGTATAATAGACATTTGACTCATAATACCTATTATTCTATAGTCACAAATTAACATAACTACGATTTTAATTTCAGCTCATAATTTGGCATATCCAAAATAATCACCAAAACAATTCATAAAGATCTTAAGATTTTTGCGTTGTGTCATATATTTATAAAAATTCTTTAGATGTTAAGAATTTCTAATGTTAACCCAGGTTACACCCAAATAGTTACCCCATCAATGTTAGGGGTGGGGACAAATAAATCAGAGACGAAATTTACTGAAACAATTGATTTATTTATATAAAAAAAAAGTAACTCACCATTTTTCCACAACAAATTACATTTCCTTAACTCATATTGAATAAAATAAATTCCTGTCTCATTATACTGATGAAAAACATACAAAATAGCATGAATATAATAAAAAATATACAAACAACAGCATAATGTATACATTTAGGGTCGACCCGATTATCGCGTGCAAGAAAAATGAATATTAATTCAACACGCAAACATTCAAAATTTAAAAATTAACCTACGCATCCTCAGGTCATTAATTCAATTTAATTTTATCTCATTAATATGATTATATATAGGAAATTTTTGGGTAGTGGCTTACCGACAATCATTTAGTAATTACCTAATCTTTACTAGTATTCTTAAGCTTTTGTCCTCAAAAGAATTATTAATTGGTGTCTTTTTAATAAATTAACGAAACAGTATCTTATGTATAACGATTGTTACCCAATCTAAATACAATCAAATACAAATCAAGTGAATCATAAATGTGACATACAATATCTCAGCAACAATAACACTCAGTTTAGATTTTAAATACCTATCATATGATCTTTTTTATATAGACATTTAGAACATACATGTAATAAACAATTAGAAATCCAGACATTCAAATGGTAATTGTATGATTATACCAATACATAAATGTTAATTTTATAAATTAAATATCTCATTATAAGGTAAAAACTTACAAGTGGTTTCTATACATATAATCTCTCACGCATCACCCGTCACTTAATTTCAATTTCTTAAGATAATTTAATAATGTATTACTTACTCAACTAACGCTTAACGCTTACGTTTTCAAATTAATTAAAAGAGTTTCGGAAATTATTGTAAACGCCCCTTTTTTTTTACTGTAATAATAACCAATTCATTTACATATCATTTCTCCATGCCTAATTCACATATAAAATTTTAGTCCACATATTAATCGAATATTGTTATCTTCCTTCAAGCACATTCTAGAATCCTACTAGATTTAATATCAATTAATAATACTTGCAATTTACTTAGCCTGTTATTTACTTCACACAAGCAATTCTTTTAAAACTATCCATAACAACATGTCTTCAAAAAGTGTTGGACAATAAAAGGGATATGGAAATTAGTGATAAAGCATCAGATTAAAATTTCGACACTGCAACATAATATTTCATGATCTTATTTTACATAATAATAGTTTTCGTAATCAACCGACATCCCTCAAATCGTAATTGATGTATAATCCCTATTTCATTACAATTAAGTAAAATTAATACAAAAATAAAAAACTTAACTGAGTAGATTAGGTTGCCCGAAGCTGCAGTCAGTCCCGGATTTTGGTCCAGTTATGTCCTGGGTATGGAAATTTATATGCAATTGGAACATTCTCGGCCAACCCACAGCGGCACGACGAGGAATCACAAGGAACTGACATCTTAATGGTTCAAAGAGGGATCCAACGGGGAAGACAACGGCCCTCTTCATCAACTTGAATTGTAGATAAGCATTTCGGTGCAATGAATCTGAGGCCGACATCAGAATATTGTAGCCGAAACGCACGTCTTAGGGAAGCGCCTTGTGTCAGCCCAGCGACCAACACATTCGTTCAAGAGATGTGTCGATCGGCACGATCTTTTCCTACCGAATCCTGCATCTCCAGACAGGTAATAGTTGCCTAACAGATAATCCGCCGCAAAATTTCGAATCCGGCCAAGCGCCAACGCGGCCCTCTTCTTCCCTTTCTCAGCTTCCCTCTTCTCTTTACGGAGCCTCAAACCTCTCTCAAAAATTATGCTAGGCATTTCAACATGCATCAGGATTAATATATAATTTTTCAAGAGCTTTTGTCTTAATTTCTATTATTTTATTATAAACTTTAGATTTTAACTCAAAATTTAGAAATCATGAGATTTACGGACAGAGTCTTGAGCATTATGAACTCAGGAAAACATTCATTGTAAGGATAAACTGAACTTATCTGGACAGTAGTGAAGACATCATGCGGGGTGGCTGCATTATGGTCCGGCTCTCCTTGGTTAGACTGAGGGATTCTTTTGTCCACAACACATAGTTGCCTAAATATCTGAAGCCATGCAAATAATTCCTCCATGTAAACCGTCTGCATCGTCGCCCATTTGTCAATCCTTCCGAGCATGAACCGTCTAGTCAAGTGACCATATGAAGAGCAAATAATCCAGGTCAGGTGACCATATGAAGAGCAAATAATCAAGTCGTGGATGGATTTCTCGGTCAAAAGCTCCCCAAAATTTTCTCACGACCGGATTTTTGTCGCAAAGGCCCAAGTGGCCTGGCGGCCGGAACCAGCCCTCCTCCTTCTTTCTCAGCTCTCCTCCTCTCTTCTTCCAAACCAAAACCTCTCTGTCTGAGACCGAGTTCCTATTTTTTTTTTTAAAAAAATCACCCCTCTTTGGCGGCTCAAAACCCAAAATTTTGCCAATCTATGTGTTGTCCCTTGCAATTAATATTGCAACCCTAAAAACCAACGACAAACACATTCCAGAAAACCGATCCCAAGGGGGTCCCTCTACGCAGATAGCAAGCCTTCCTTTTTCTGCTCTGTCCGGGGGAGGGGGAACAACACCCACGGTGGAAGGGTGAATGACCCACTCCAGACGACCTCCAACATGAAGTTGAGAAAAGAAAAAGACTTTATCTTTCATTTTCGCCTTTAATTTCGTTTTTTTAAAAGCATTTGAATACCATTAATAGTTAAAAAAATTTAACAACCAGAATACAATAACTATATCAGAGCTTAATTAATTTTGATAAGTTCCCTATCCAAGAAAACTCTATACAACAGTTTCAGTGCAAAAGATGATGATGAAGTTTTCGATTACATTTCTTACAAAATTGTGACATGACTTCTGTGAAGTTCGATGGTTCTTTAAAATAAAAGAAACTGGATTGCAAGCCAAATCCTTTATTGGGAATCTCCACCAATGTTGTTTAATCTTTCACAAGTGGTATTTCGCTCTCCTCAACGAGAATCACATATATATCCGGTATTTCCACTCCCCTCAACGAGAAATAGAACACCCAAAGCAGCTACCGTGCAGAGCAGGCGAAATCATACCTCGCTCCTTCTTTCCCCAAAAACTCTGTCCCTCTTTTTCGGTGGACAGTCTGCTCCCAAGTTCACAGGTACCCCTGGGTTCAATGCCCTCAAGGTAGTGCCCCTATCGGCCTTAAAAGAGATGTCGCCAAGTTCCGCTCGACAGCTGCTAAGTTAAGCGATCTGGAGCCCCAAAGCGCTACAACTTCCATATCAATTACTTTCCCTCTAAGAATTGAAATCGCACTCACAACAACATTAAGAGATGAGTATCCCCTCCGTTGCCAAGTGCCATCTACTGATAGACCACATTTCATAGAAGGTACAGGATCATCAGCATTTCTTATCTCTCCAGCTGCATGTTTCATCGAATTCTCAGCAACTGACACAGAAGCATGGAGGAGTTTCAGTTCTTGTATTCTGAAAGAATCTTTTGAAAGAAATGCTGGCAAATTTAGCGTAGCATAAAGTTTCTTTGCAGCAGTAAAACCTTTACCAATAATTCTCAATGCGAATACAAATCTGGTATTGATTTCACTGTTCCTTTGAAGAAGCAAAACCCTTTGAGAAGAGGCAATTCTTGCAGTACAAACAGAAGTTGGAGCACAAACCGAAGATGGAATCTTCCACCAAATATAACCCGTTGTTTTTACATTCTGGTCAAAGCAAAATACTTATAAGTATTTCAATATCTATAATCCTGAATCCAGTCAATTCTTTTTTATCCACAGTATCATCTCTGAAATGTTCTTGAGAGGTCGGCAGTTTTTTCTCACTACACGTCAACATTATTTCTGAAGATGTTCCAGAAACAGAAGTTGTTACTTCCTTGGACGTTTTGAAACGATTACCGTAAAATTTCCTCCTCTTCGATCGGCCCATACTTTTTCCACCCATTGCAATGTTACGAAGAGCAAATAAGATATAAAAATAATCAAAAATTAAACGATATTCAGTGAAAATAACTTTGCCAAAATAAGTCAGCAAGCAATTCTGCTTACCTTTTCATGCCATGAAAAGGTAAACAGAATTCCAGACGAATGTTGTTGCCAATCTTTCTTGCATAAATATATATGAAATTGTTGATATGAAATTGTTGTGGTTCGTTAATAGAGCATATTAGGAATAATTTTCAATCCAATCTGCATTTGTTTTGGATAAAACAATGACAAAATTGCAACTTCCGGTCTTTTTTGTGACACTTCCGGTTCCGTTTTTGTCTGTTTCGTTTTATAAAAACTACTGTATCTTCGCTTCTATTAATCGGAAAAGTAAAACAAATACAGATTTAGAAAGATAAAGCTATGAAATAATACAATAAAAAAAATTGCTAATTTTAGTCAAAAACCGCTTTGGAAACCTAGGCAGATACCTTCAACCAGGCCTACCCTAAAGGGCATTAGGCCTCACTCCGGCCAGTGGTAGGAGCTGTATATTTAGATAAAAGACTGAAAATTTCAGACATACATTGCCGCTGCTCTTGAGCATTTAAACTTTCTAATGTGAAAGTCACCACCTGCCCAATTGATGAATAAAGTGATGACTGCTGGCCTTGCCTACTTTCTAAACTTTTCAAGGCGTAAGTTGCAGTGGCCAGGATTTCGTCGGTTTCGGTCCTTTTCCTCTTTTTTCCTTGAAGTCCTCCATAGATTGGGAAAATATTTGCAGGTTCATTTTGGCAAGTATCTTCTGCTGGCAGACTGTACTTGTTTCTCCGTTTGTTGTGTTGTCCATTTAGCTTTCACACAGCTAATAACTGAGAGAGAAATGAATGAACTACATAGTGAAATATCATGGTATATAAGGATACCCATTGAATTTTATAACTGTAATATGATAAGATTTTCAATAAAACTGTAGGTTATTAACAAGCTCAAATATGAATACACTGCATACAGAATCTATTCATTATAAGGACAATTTAAGGCAACAGTGTATCATCTAAACATTTTTATTTTGTATCGAATATTTGGAATTACACTGTAAGTGGTTTTTATATAAGCTAATAAAACACACACAAAATTTTTTAATTTATCGTAAAATTAATTTTTTTAAAAAGAATAGTAACCTTTTTTTAAATGCTTAAGAGTTTTTAAATATGCATATTTTTTTCAAGCACATTATACTATGCTACATAAAATTGCCTTAGAGTTTCAAAAAGTAGTAGGGCAGACCGGGGTATATTGGACTAGGGGCACAATGGACCATTAGTTCTGTATACCATATGCTTTTAAAAGTTAGACATTATATAAGGATTAGCAACTTGTTTTATTTTTAGTGAGCAAATTAACAATTTAATCAGTCTCCTGTGAGATTTATGCGGCAAAAACCTAACCAAAACATGTTCATTTCCTTCTTGTATTGTAGGTGAATCTCCATTAAATGTTAAAGAAATTGTAATGAGTATTCCAGAACCTACATTTTCACAAAAAAAAAAAAAAAAAAAAAAAACCCTCAGGGGCACACCTTCTTCAGGTGTGACGGGATTCACGACCCCGAGGTACCCTAGTGTCTGATCTCCTTTCGAGTTTTGGCCTTCCTTTTGAGTTTCTGCTTTTTTCTTCCTTCCCTCGAGGGTAGGCGAGGGAGCTCTCCATGAGAAGCTGTTGCCGCTCTGTTTGCTTTCTGCTTCTCATGGACAGCAATATACCCCCACGTGTTGGCCGTGCGTGGCGACCCATTAGACGGGTGGTACATTTCGGTCCCCGGTGTATCAATCGGCTGGTATCCCAGCCACATGGCTGGTC
>BGPR01047205.1:0-11849 GCA_013235015.1 Araneus ventricosus
AAAAAAAAAATAAACAAAAAACTAGCCAACATTATAAATTCCCATCTTATATGGTCTGTTGAAGACTTGCCGCAAAAGGAAGTTCCCGCATGTCATTGAATGGCTTTATCACTTATTATTATTATCTGCTTTTTTTTTTCCTTTCTTATTTTAATCACAGCATGTTGGGTGTCTAATATGCTTGAATTCATATGAATCTAAAAAATTACAGTGTCAAAAGTGGGAACTGACGCATCTTTAAAATTGAGGAAAGATTCCAGCACATAGAGGGGCTGCAGTTTTCTTTTGAAGGAATACACTAATCCGTGACCAGCGAAAGCCGTTGACTTTTGATTACAAAACCTTTTTCAGGTAGCAGAATATGATTGTTGTTAGTTATTTTCATAAAAAATAGGTTCTTGTTAATTATATACATAAGGATTTTAAGTATTTGATGCATATTTAGCTTCAGATTCGATTTTCTGATGAAATATCTGTATATTCTTCAATTCCTCTAAATGTTATATGTCTGGAAATTGGCTGCTTTTGTTGACATCTCGTTAGGCGAGAACTGCATCATCATTATACGTGTCCATTTTTTCGCAATATATAATCTTTTAGATTATTTTCAGTTCTCAAATGTGTGTTAGACATTAATTTGTCTTTGAGTTTTTTGTGGCCTTTTGATTCATTATTTATATGTTTTTGTCCTTTGCAAAACGCCACTCCTTCCTCCTTCCCGAGTTGGGAGCAAATCATCGCGTTTGTATAGATTTTAGCTTTTTGAAATAATTTTTCTACTTATATCATGTTCAGATAGATAGAAATCATTTCTTTATCCTGGTATTATGAATTTGAAATTTTTTGTAGTGATCCTAGTCCTACTTGTTGACATTCTGATGCGGTCCTCAGTGGCTTAAATTGAACATGTTCTATTATCTTTACTTTAAAATTATTCAGTTACATTTTTATAGTTTATTTGTTTGTCTGACTTTTAATTTGGAGCTTGAAGTGCGTAAAGGTGGACCTTTTCTGGTACTTGTTTTTAAATTGAGCCCTTGGCTCTGTGCCACTCCTCGACCAATCAGAATTTGGCTTTTGATCTCATTTTCAAAGTATGAGTGAGACTTTTATCTGGAATGTCGTCAATATTAAAGATATCATTTAATTTATTATTGTGACTAACACCATTTGCAGAATGAATCAATTGATGAAGAGTGTAAATGCACTTTTAATTTTAATTTGAAAGAATAATATTTCCATCTTTATGACAAAGCAAACTGAACCATTGTTGACATAAAATGACTTATTTGATCCCCTTTACAACAATATATAATAATTGGAGGGAGAATAGAGTATATTTTGTTTCTTCGATAACATTCTGAGTTACTCTCTAGTTTTCCAGGGAATAGCTAAGTCATTCATCTGTTAGATTCTTTGCATTTGAGCATTTATACTGAAAGAAAAGACTGTACAGGCATGCTATTTTTGTTTTAGGAGTAATTTTGTGTATTTGGTTCAAAATGTATCTTCAACCAATCTGGGATGTGAATACTCTGGAACCGGTTTGTTTTTCCTGACTCAGTGTTATTCTTGTTGATGTAAAACAATGTGTCACTGTACATTTTTTAGAATGCTATGTTTTGTTTGGTTTTTTTTTCGCTCATTCATTTGATTCAAAGCAATATTAATATTACATCTCTACCTAAAATACAAGACTTATTTTTCTGCTTGTATGTCTTTTGCATTCATATTGATTGTGGTTATAATCGCTGTCACTTGACTCGAAGATGACTATTGAATTTTGCTGGAATTCAGACTTTTATTTCGTCCATGATTCTTAAGTTGCATGCTATTTGCTTACTTTTTTCAATACACAGGATTAATACTACATAAATATTTACAATGCTATTGTCAATATTTTTGAAAAATTTGAATTGATTTATTTAGGTGATTCGGTCATATTCAAGGTTACTTGATTTCCTGCAGAACCATTTGGATGAATTTGTCTAACTACTAAACCTACTCTGAATTGTGATTTCCAAAAGGTCATATTTTGTGTTTTTAGTTGAATTTTCCTTGCCAGCCAAAATGTCACTGACGATTTGGAAGCGAGACGTGTGAGTACACATTGAAGTTCTCTAGTAGACAGGTAATATTTACTTAATTTGTTGTTTCTTCACAGAGCATGCTTTCATTGTTTTGAAAATTTATAATCTTTCTCATTCCTGTGTTTTAAAAATTTTCACATAATTTTGTTTTAGAAAACATGCGTATTTGCAATTTTTTTCCAATTTCTTGTTTTGAATTGTGCATGTATTGTTGTTTCCAAACAATTCAATCATGAACTTTATACAGAAATTGCAACACTTTGTTTATAAATTCAATTAATTGAACGTTTTATACTGCGTTACATTGTTTTGTACATATTAGAACTGTATTTCTGTCTTGGCTGTTTACAAATGTTATGTTTGTATCACATGTGTCTTATCTAACTTTGATATTAGTTTACGGATGTTGGCAACAACCAGTGTTCTGTTTGACATCTGGTGGTTGTCCTCGGCGTTGGTGGGTCCATTCGACTTCTGGGTTCTCTGGGGTCCTGGAGAGGGGGCCTGAATCAAACGAGTGTGGTCGGGGCCCCTCGGAATTTTTTGTTTCTTTGTCAAAAAGTTATCGCTTCTCGCCTTTTGGCTAAGATCAAAGTGTGAGTCGCGTTTTCGCAGCCCCTTTGATCGCCCAAATCCTGCAAAATCTCGTCGTAGAGATTTTATTTTTATATCTGTGTGTGTGTCTCACTGTGCTCTTCACGCTGATGTATTTTATTCTGTCGGAATAATTTTTGGAGTTATTCCGCTTTGTGGACTTAATGAAAAATCGAGGGATCAAGCTCTGAGTGAAGCTTCCCTCGGACCGGTTTTTTCCGGATTTTCCGGAAACCGTTCTACGCAGCGACTTGATCCCACCTTTGATCGATGTGGGGAGTAGATTTCGCCAACCCTCCCCAAATCTTGGATATTTAGTGCATTTTTTGATTTTTACATGAACTTATGTGTTTTTTTTCCCACCCTGCCTGGGATAACAGGGAGATGTATTATTTCTAGTTTCATCGATTCAACCTGGTGAGTGAAATAATGTTTATTTATTGTTACATAGCAATTCTGATCAGTTTGATATATTATTTGTGTATTTTCGTTTATTAGTTCAAAAGTTATGGTCCATTTTGTATGTGTATATGTGTCATATCGAAAGTCCCATAGGTTAACATGGGATTTTTCGAACATGTTCATATTTTATGTCAATGTTATTTTTTCTTAAATATTCTTTTTTATTAGTAACCGGAACATAATTCCGAGTAGATTGTAATTTATTTGATGCATTTCGGTTCATTTTTGGGTGACTTATAGCGATTTTTGTATTTTCATACTGTCATGGCGGCGAGGGACGCTACCCCACGCCAACAGACGCTATGATGTCATCCCAACCCAAAAAATCGACTCGCGCAAAACTTGCTTTTTACTTATTTTAAATGTGATATTCGGATAGATATTGATCTCCTGAGTATTTTGATATGTGTCATGTGTCATTCATGTAAATAGTTTTTATTTTATGGATCATTTTGTGCTCGGCAATCGGTTTGTTTACTTTTTGCACCTGGCCTCTCGGCCGGATTAAACATCCCATATTTTCTTTAATTTGACCATCACTTAATTTTATGTATCAGTTGTTGACACCAGTTAATTAGTGGAGAGGTGTTTTTCGAGTCTAAACGGTTTATTTTATTTTATTTCGGGCCAAACGTGGATGATGCAATCTGGCTCTACCCTTTGGTCCCGAAATGTTTCCCGATTCCGTTTAGACTCCCTTTCCTGCTATTTTACCTGTTTTGTAACATCGAGTATGTTTTATCATTCACTTATATGTATTATACATGTTATTTGAACGAATGGTTGTGTATTTATTAACATTTTCGTGTTTTAATTTTCCGGTGTTCCCCCCCCCCCCCTCCTGAGTGTAATTTTTATTCTAAAATTTTTTCTGCACTTGTATTCTGTTTGGGTGATTTTTCTGAACAGTTTGGTATACTTCCCATCCCTGTAGGATTTTTCTTTCTATGGGTTTGGAATCAGCTGTTCGGAAAATAGGTCACTCAACCCTTTAGGCACCAAATTGCTTTTTGCCTCTTTGTGCCTGCTTAAACTCTCATTTTTTCTAATTTTGCACGTCCACAGTCTTTCTACCTCTGTTTCGAGTATGTCTGACTGTTTTTTAAATTCCTTTGCCTATTTTTTAACCTTTTATTCGCTTTTTTCAGTTTTTTGTTTTAGTATTTCCCTTTTCCAGTTTCATTTTTGTTATGACACTGGCAGGGAAATTTCAGCATATACGTTTTGTTCCCCTTCTGATTACACACTTTTTGACACCCCACTCTTGTATTTTGGTGCATTTTTGACCGATTTAAAAATTGTTTTAGTTTGGCATTTTTTCCCCCTTTTTCCCCCCTGGACCCCCCCTGGTCCAGTTTTTCGGGATTCTGCAAGTGCCAACATGATCTACTAATTGTGGCACACATTTCCATTGCCTTTGCGATCCCGCTGGGTGAATGTTTAATGCCTTTTCTAAGTACCATCCCCCTTTGGTGGTTAACACCACTGTACACACACCTGTTTGGGGTCCCACACGAACCGCTTGCTGCGGACAACTTGATCCTAACTTGTACTAATTGTTTCTGGATTATTTTTTATGTATTTATGTGTTTTTTCTCCACTTTTGTGGAAAATTGTGTTTAAATATTTTGTCTCTGAGTAATTTTGTGTTTGCCGAGATTTCGTAATTTCCTTATTTTTATCATGTATTTTGTGTCTGGGGAGGTTGACTTGGCATCCCAATTTTTCACTTTATGTGCTTTTATTATTGTTTACATATTTTTCCAGTTTTTTCAATAATCCAGAAATTTTCTCTTTTTGACCATAACTTTTGACTTCCCTGTCTCCAATTCGTTTTTACGTTTTGGTTTGATTTTTATGTACTGTGCTTGCTCATACATTTAGTGTGGGTATTTACTTTTCATACTTTAAGTGTTTTTGCAGTGTTTTAATGTTATCTTGTATTAACTTCTCGTTTTTGGTAATTTTGATTTGTCCCCCAAACTGATCAGTTTTGCATGTATTTTGTGTTGTGGTTTTAAATCAATTTCTTGCTGTCGTGTGTTTGTTTAATTTATTTAATGGGGTCTTGTTTCTTTGTTTCTCACTGGCCGAGTTGTTTAGTTGGCAGTAATGTTAAGTGTTAATTTTAAGTCCTCGAGCCAGTTGTCGTTTTCGGTTTCTTTTTTCAGCTCTTTTTGTTTGGGGTTTTTCTGCCATGGGTAATTTATCTGTTCAATTGGTAAATTTTAATTTTTCTTATTGTTGGGGGTTGGTTGGGGCAGCTCTTTTTCAGGTTTTCAGGTTTTCAGATGCAGTCGCCCTTCGGTTCGTCCAAGGTACGTGCTCACTGTTAATTTGTACCTGCTTGTTTCTTGTGTTTTGTGAAATTGATTTGAAATCCACATTCAGCCATATTCTTGCTCACCCGGGTTGTTTTTGTTGCATATCTGTTGTTAATTGTAGTGCATATTGCCCTAATCCATTGCCTTCTAGCAGTGTGTGTGCTTTGCGTTTTGAACTGTTTCGTGTAAATTTATCATGTCGAACTCTCCGGTCCTTCAGACTATTTCGTTACTTGAACCACCGGTTCCATCCAATATGAACAATGTCATCATTTCTCCTCCGAGACCAGTTTGTGTGTCGTTGCCAAGACGTGACCTGGTGGCATGCTCTGTTGTTATTGAGGACATTCTTTTGTCCCCCTCTCCAATAAGTAGTCGCACTAGAAGACAGCTTAGAGAACGTCAGACAGCGACTATCTCTCCTGACGTTTCTATACAATTGGCTCCACGGTGCCTTGAGACATCTGACTTTAGCTCAAGTGTGTGCTCTCCTTCTTATCCGGATCTTGTTTCTAATGATCCCAAAGATCTTGAAATCCCTCTCGACCTCAGCCCTGTTAGGGCGTCCGAATTGCCATTGGAAATATGTCCCATCTCTCAACGCAATGGAAACAATGTGTCCAGCTGCACGAATGTGGACCAACTTCTCGAATTGAAACTAGCTGAATGCTTCGAACAGCTTGATGTTCCTCCAATGGATTTAATGGTTAGACCTCGCATTCATGAGCTGACTGAATCGAATCTCGAAATTCTTCGTAATCTGACAGTAGTTGAGTCAGAGGTTTGTCTTATTGCAAATCCTGTTCTCGAAACTAGTCCTCCGACTGATTCAAAATCTGTTGGTCCAGAGTCGGATAATGAGTACGATTACAACAAAGGGATTGAAGATGATAAACCCTCTGGTCCTTCTTGCTCGGATAAAAAGACGGCACTTGAATCACTGGAGTCAGAAAAGGAGCATGTGTGTCTTTCTGTTACTGTACCTAAATTTGATTGTCACCTTTGCCCGTTTTCCGGTGTGAAACGGAGTGGCCTTAGGCTCCATTTGAAAAAGAACCATGGTATTTGGAAAATTCCGAAGCAATCTAATGATCTTAGTGAAAACTCATCCAAGTGTACTGTGGTGGCGGAGTCTGCCACTGACCCCAACAATGTGAACATGTCGGCTCCTTCTGCCTTTTCTGAAGATGTTTCTCCTGGTAATATGTGCTTTTCCTCCTCGAAGCCTACAGTGAAGTCTTCTGTAGTTGCCTTGGACTATAGCAACAAATTGACTGAAGATAAAAACAAGCTGGCACCTTCTTCCAATATGATACCTCCAGTTATCATTGAACTGGATAAATCACCTGCCACTTTCAAACCAGTCAAATACTTCCCTGACTCGCTCCGATGTAGCTTCTGTGAGCAGGTAATGTCCTCTCCGCGGTCGTACTTCGAGCATGTAAGAGAATTTTTGCATTTTGAGAAGTCCGCTCCTGCGTCTTTTGAAGACCTCTTGACTGTAAACAGTCCTCCACACTCTGGGCTTGTTACTAGATGTGAAACTTTGGTTTCCCCACCCGCCCCTGATGAGGGTGTGGATAATCTTCCTGATGACGATTCTCCTTCTGACTTCCTGTGCCTGACCTGTAATAATAGGTTTCCATCTGAGGCAACTTTCCTCCAACATGAGTGCATGTCTCAGTCTTCTCTCTGCGAAACTATGGTTAGGTGCCCAAAGTGTACGTACTTTGCGACATCTCTCGACCTCATGAAGATCCATTTGAACACCTTTCATTCTCCATTCTTTTCCGACTCGGAGGATGAACAGGTTGGTAGGAAGTCCCCTGTTCCGAATGAAATGAACGCTCTTATGGTTTACAACCCTTTGAGCATTAGAAATCAACTGCTTCCACCAAGTCCTGGGCCAAACCGCAATTGCCCTGTCTGTGGGTTTGTGGTCCGAGCTATCCACGACTCCAAGGTAGAAAAGATCCTTCATAGACACGTTGTGTCCAAGCACTCGTGCCAGAATTGTAAATTCATTGAAAAAGCAAATGGACAACTTGCTGATCATGCGCGCCTCTGTCGGAAGCAAACACTTGGTAAATCCTCCTCTGTTGTGAGAAATCTTGTGAGGTCCTTTGAACCGGCTCCTGGAAATATTTCTAATATGCAAATGAACAATTCTGATCTTTCCTCTGGTAGCAACATGAATCGTCTCCCTCCAACTCCTTCTCACACTTGTTCTGGCTGCAATATGAGGTTCACGTTTGCATTCATGCTCGACATTCACTGCGCCAGGTGTGAAGCTTTTCTCAGACTGTCAGAAGACCACTCGAGACTTGCAAATCGCAGAGTGCTCTATTCATGTAACAAGTGCAGCTTCATTGGGAAGAACGAAAAAGAATTGGAAATTCATTTGCTCAACATTCATGGAATTCGACTACTTGGTCATGAATTCTCCACAGGAGATCCTTCGTCTGGCTCTCAGGCGATCACTGATGGAAGGTGTTCGTTTAATGTGGATTTCACTATCACCCCGCCTGCCTCCCAAGATATTGTCGATCCAGATGATCCGCCTTCTCTTGTCGTTTCTCATTCCAGTACAGCTTCTTCTAACAGAGTACATTCACTACTTCTGAAGTCAATCCCGGCCGAGAATTGCAGAATTCAGGACACCTTAAATATCATCTTTCCATTTCTTGGTGGACTTACGTGTCCCGAACCGGAGTGTTCCAAGCACTTCCTTACGAAGTCTTGGTATTCCACAAGAGGAGATCTCGTCCGCCACCTTAAAAGGGACCATAAGCTCCCAATCGCAAAAACCTTCTACTGGTGTTCTGTATGCAAACTGCATATTGCCAAGAATCCGTCTACTCACCCATGCATCCGGCAAACGGGGACATTGATTAGGCCAACAGTACCCTTGTCGTGGTGTTGTAGCAAATGTAATGATTCTTTCACTACTGAAACCGGTCTTAGGAACCACTTAAATGCGCATAGGAATTCTGAAATCCTACAATCTGGAGTCCAACCCTCCATTGTTCCACCCACGAAGACTCGAAGGAGGAATAGGCCTCCCCAGGTTGAGGTTCCAGATGGGACAAATGAAACCATTGCGGACCCTACTATTCAGAATCAGTCGGAAGATATCCCAGATCTACTTACGCCACCTCTTACGGGCGAAGAGAGTGAGAATTCCTTACTTAGAGCATATATTGATGATATTTCTGTCATTATTGATGAAGATCCTTCCGATTCCAATTTCACGTACTTCTGTTCCTTAGTTGAGCAGGCAGTTGAAGAGGTGCGTATCTCTGAGGTCTCTGCCCCGGTTCATTCGGCGTCTCAAAAATCTCGCCCTCGGAATATAGATCCAAAGGACCAGAAGGTAATTCAGCCCCTCTTCAAAAAGAATAGAAAGCGTGCAGTTCGAGTGATCACCGGTCAGGAGGGTGATTTCTGTAAAATCCCTTCAAATGTACTTCACCCTTACTTTGAGAAAGTCTGGAGTCGTTCTGACTATGATGGGGGTGTGTTCGTCCCTACCTCTGAAGTCAGATCTCCTATTCTTGAACTGCCTTTTACTGTTCAAGAAGTGGCGAAAAAGCTGAAAGATGCTGAAAACACCTCTGCTGGCCCTGACCGGTTGACCTACTTTCACTGGAAGTCGGTTGAAGGAGCTGCATCTTTTCTCTGCAACGTCTTTAATGCATGTATACACTTTAGGAAAATTCCACCGTCTTGGAAAAACTCCACAACGATTCTTCTCCCGAAATCTGGGGACCCTAATCTTCCTGCAAACTGGAGGCCAATAGCGCTCTCCTCTACAATTTACAAACTGTTTACCAAGTGCCTTGCTGCAAGACTCACGAATTGGATTGAGAAGTTTGAAGTTCTTTCGCCCTGCCAAAAGGGATTCACCCCATTTGACGGGGTGATCGAACATAATTATGTTCTCAATAGAGCACTTGAGGATGCGAGGAAGAAGAGGAAAGATCTCTGTGTGGCTTTTCTGGACATTTCTAACGCTTTTGGCTCTCTCCCCCACTCTGCCATTTTCGATGGGCTTACAGCCTGCGGAGTTGGGCCTGCATTTGTTGATATAATAATGGACATTTATACTGGATCGTCGACCAAAGTTCTTTCTGAAAGTGGAGCTACTGAAAATATAAATATCTTGAGTGGAGTCAAACAGGGTTGCCCGATTAGTGGGATCCTGTTTGACATTTGCATTGATCCAGTGATCCGAGAAATTCAGGGGAGTCATTCGGGGCATAGGATTCTCGCCTTTGCGGACGACATATGTCTCCTTGCTCCCTCCGCTATTGAGCTCCAGGTAATGCTCGATCGAATTAATCAACTGTTTGAGTCGTTAAATCTTAAGCTGAACCCTGCTAAATGTGTTTCTTTCCATCTCTCCGGCATCAAGCCAGCTGGTGTTCGGGACTCTGCGTTTTACATTAATGGAACTCGTCTGGTTTCTCTAAAGGATGGAGAATTCCACAAATTCCTGGGAAAGCCAATTGGGTTTAATCCCTGTCCTAACTACAAATCCCTGAATGATTTGTATCAAGCTGCCAAAGCTGTCATGGAATCTGGGCTGTCCCAGTGGATGAGGATTGACGCGCTCAAATCCTTCATCTACCCAGCATTCCAATTTCCTATGCGTACCTCACAATTTGCCAAAAAACATTGGCATGAAATTGACAGAGCTCTTAGAAAATCGATCAAGCAGACTCTGAGTCTCCCTGACAGAGCCTCGAATGACTATCTGTATGGACACAGAAAATATGGCTCCTTCGCAATTCCAATTCTTGCAGAGGAATGCGAACTTAACAGGATAGATACCGCCTTCAAATTACTGACCTCGAAGGATGAGGTAATTAAAGCCATATCACTTGAGCATCTGAAAGCAACTGTCAGGGCTCGTATGCAGAAGAGTTCTGTTTCTGATGAGGACTTGGAGGCCTACATGTCTGCGACTTTCTCTGATAATGACAATGCGTTCTCGAATGAATTTACCTGTGCCCGAATTGCCTCTGCAAGGCTTAAAGTCCACTGGCAGTTTGATGAGGGTGTTCCAAAACTTAAGCATGAAAACATCTCGATTAATGCGTCTGAGAGGAAAAAAGTATTATTTGCTCTTCGCGATCACTTCCGCACTGGAAGATCGAATCGGCTGTTACTTTGTCCCAAGCAGGGCAAAGCCATGGAGTGTGTCGCTAAGTCGCGCGCCAGCACTCATTTCTTGTTCAATGGGGACTACACTTCCTTCGCTGTGTACCGTTTTTTCAGCAGCGCTCGTCTGGACCTGCTGAGTCTACGTGGAAACCAGCCCTGGAAGAAAAATGTAGATATGAGTTGCCGGGGTTGTGACGAATGCGACTTGGAGACACTCCCCCACGTCCTTAACCACTGTAAGGGAAGATCAAGGGCGTGGACTCTCAGGCATGATTGTGTGTGCAACAGGCTAGTGAAAGCCCTCCTCCCCAAAGGAAAAATCATTGCGAGGAACCAGGATGTTGGTCCCCTGGGTAAGAGACCGGATATTGTGTTTCAAATGGGAAAAGAGATCTTTATTATCGACGTCACGATCCCATTTGAAAACCGGTATGCTAGCTTTGAGTCTGCAAGAAAAGCGAAGTTAGATAAGTATGAACATCTCGTAGAATTCTACTCAACAAATGGTTTTAAAGCTTCGGTTGTTCCCATTCTTGTCGGTGCCTTGGGTAGTTGGGACCCCAAGAACGACAAATTCCTACTGAAGGTGATGTCGAGGTCTTATTTGAAGAAGTTCCAAAGGCTGTGTTGCAGTGATGTACTGCAATGGTCGAGAGACATATTCATCGAGCATGTCACTGGTCACCGTCAATTTGTTGACCCGTCAGCTGCCTCCAGTCGTCGTGCCACCAATGTTGTCAACCCTTCTGTTCCTGTTGTTGCCTCCAACAATAGTGTAGACTCTTCTCTCGTGTCAGTTGCTGGCACCTCTAGGAGCACATACGCTGCGATCACTGCAATGTAAAGTGTCTTGTTGTGTTTGTTATTGTTTCTTGTTTCTTGTTTTTTATGTTTTTGTTTGTTGTTTGTTTTTGTTGTTATGTTCTTACTTGTGTGTTCTCTTCCAGCGGACGGTAAGGGGACGTTAGTTACGCTCGTATCTGGCCTTTTGCCTGTATACACGTAATGAAGTCTCATAGACTAAAATTCACTTAGAGCTTTATTAGAAAGAGAGGTCTCTGCAAAGAGGTTCTTTGAATTATCCCTGTGGATTTTTCAAATCTCCCTTTTTCTGGTATCGTTCTCGTTTCTATACGCTATGAGCACATTTTCTCAGTGTTATAGAGATGATAGTGAGACAGAACTCTGTTCTTATCAGCTTAATATCTGATAT
>BGPR01047206.1:0-11849 GCA_013235015.1 Araneus ventricosus
ATGGGAGGTCAGCTGGATTCAGAATTCCTGCAATATGCTTCCAGTCCTCGGGGTTCGTCAGCCGACGAATTTCTTGTACCCTGTTGTTCACAAATGTACCTCAATTTTCTTTGCCTTTTATCCAATACAGTACATTTACGGAGTCTGACCAGCAGCAAATATGTACATCCTCTAATCCTAAATCAGATTTCGTTGTATTCACAAGTCGAGATCCAATGGTACAAGTTAAAAGCTCTAATCTCGGTATACTTATTGCCTTTTTTGGTGCAACTCTAGCACGGGCTTCAAGTTGACACGTAATAGTTTCATCAATTTCAGTTCTTAAAAATACGCAACTTGCGTAAGCTGTCTTGCTCGCATCACAAAATACATGGAGAGATAAATCACTGTTTGGGGAGAGTTCCTTTGATATGCATCTAGGGATTTCTAAGTTATTCAAACACTTTAATTGTTCCTTCCATTTCTCGAATTTTCTTGATATTGAGAAAGGTCTGTGTCCCAAGTGACTCTCAGTTTCCAACATTCTTGGAATAAGATTTTTGGTTTCAAAGTTACGGGACAAGTAAACCCAATTGAATCAAAGAAGCGATGAACAGCTGAGAGTATTTTGCGCTTAGTTATTGGAGTTTCATTAAATTTTGAGGTTTCTTCCCAGTTAACAGATGAGGTGTCTTTATTAGGTTTCCAAATTAACCCCAAAACAGGAAATTTCTTCTCTTTCTCCAATATAGTACTTTTTTCTCCTGCAGACACACCGATATGCTCCCAGCCACGTAAATTGAATTTAGCTGGG
Source organism: Araneus ventricosus (assembly GCA_013235015.1). Classification (NCBI taxonomy): domain Eukaryota; kingdom Metazoa; phylum Arthropoda; class Arachnida; order Araneae; family Araneidae; genus Araneus; species Araneus ventricosus. The sequence goes on from BGPR01047206.1 coordinate 794, forward strand.
CTCAAAATCTCTCGCGACTCGAGCATAAATCTTCCCAGTTCTTCTTCATTGTCTACGCTCGTTACGCAGTTATCAACGTAAAATGATTCTAATAGCTTCTGCGCTGTAACTTTCAAATATCCTGTGAGCAGGGTCGCTCCAAGCAGAAAAGGACTACTGGAGATCCCGAAAACAACTCTCTTATGCTGATAGATCTTGGTATTCTCCTTATATCCATTCTCCCACCACAAAAATCACAGAAAAGGTTTGTCATCTTCTTGAATCCCTATCTGTAAAAACGCCTTCTCAATGCATGCCGTTATGCCAAATTTACGTAGCCGAAATTTATTGATAATCGCTGAAATCAGTTCAACCATATTTGGCCCCTTCTCAAGACATTCATTTATAGAGGAGGAATTCTTTTCCTTCGCCGATCCATCAAACACCGGTCTAATTTTCGTAGTGGAATTATCTTTATATGCGGGATGATGCGGTAAATAGTGTTCATTCTTCGTGTCTGGGTCCTTCTGAACTTCTTCAATAATATCTTCATCCAGCCAACTGTGAAAAATTGCTTCATAATTTCCTAAATACCCGCTACGTTCTAAGGATCTAACACAATTTCTCAGTCTTCTTTCAGCCAAATTTTTACAGTTCGATAAAGGTGGATGATCTTGAATCCAAGGTAAACTAACTACATATCTTCCTTCTTCATCTCTCGAGACATTTCTCGCAAAATGATCTTTAGCAGCTTCTTCTAGTTAAATTCTAGTCTTCTTTTCACACGGTTCTTTTATTCCGAGAACATCCAAACTCCAAAGATCTTTGATACAATTGTCACTAACATATAATGATAAAAGCACATTGGAATGCTTTTCCTTTTCAACTTTCAGTTTTCCCATGACTGTCCAGCCTAAATGCGTGTTTACGGCCACTAATTCTCCCCTCAAATGCTTAACTTCTTCTCCTTTTAGTAAATCTCCTATTACGTCCGCCCCTAACAACATATGTATTTCATTTGGTTCTCTTTCAAATAGACAATAACTCTCACACATGGAAGCGTCACCGACGAAAATTCCATTTACCTTTAATTCGTTAAGCAATTCCGAATCTTTTAATTTTGGGATAGGTGTACATATTCTTTCTTGATCCATGCTTCTATCTCGCAGGAATGCGAATTAAAAACATCACTCAACGTGACGACATATTTTTTATGTTTTTCACTGCATTCTATTCCTCTGAACAGTCCGTGAACTGTTGTTTCTTCTCCCATGCACTTTAACTGTAGTTTTTCTGCAGTAAACTTACTTATGTAACTTTTCTGGCTACCCGTATCGAGAATTACTCTTACAAAAGTATCTGATCTTCTCCCTTTAATACACACGACTAATGTTTGTAGAAATACTTCTTTCGAACGAGAACTATTGGAAAGAGTAGTGTCTTCGTCCGTTACGATTTTTTCGTTATTCTCTTTTGCCGAATTATTGCTAGAAAAACACAATAAATCGTGGTGTCTTTTTCCACAGAGGGAGCAAGGATTTAATTTTGCTTTGCAATCACGAGATAAGTGACGAGAAACCTTTAAACACCTGAAACACGCGCCCTTTTTCATTAAAATATCCTTTCTCTCAATGGGTGATTTTCCCCTGGCCAAAACACATTTTGAAGTCGAGAGCGAAGGTTGACCACAGAAAAGGCAGAGTTCATTGCCTTCTCCCTCCTCCGAGGTCGCAATAAAAATTGCAGCTGTAAGGATGGTTGAGGGATTCTTATTCAAAGAATGTTTGCGGGTATCAAATTTCACCCTGCTACTGTCTCGGTACAAGTTGTTAGGCAGAGAAGGTCTCACTTGGAAAATTTTGTTTTGGTGGGGGATGCAATGCACTGAAAACGACGACTCGGCTCTTTCTTGAGATCATTTGAACGTTTTAAAGGAGTAACACTCATCAATTTCTGCATGTGGGAGTTTATTATTGCGTCTTTTCTCACAAATCGATCTTTTAAAATTTCCACAGCTTTCGCATAATTTTCTGCCGTTATGGCGAAACCTTCTACTGTCGCCAAAGCTGTAGAATATAGAAACCTTTCAAATAAGTAAATTTATCAATTGAGTTAAGGGAACTATTATCATGGATTGCGGTTTTGAAAGAGTTCCAAAATGACAGCCATTGATTTATTTCGCCATAAATTATTATATTATACATTATTAGGAATATTTATTTTTGGTAGTTTTATATTTCTTGTTTCCTTTAATTTTGTTATTTTTGTTTCTGTGCCTGAATCACAATTAGAGTTCAATTTATTAGATTTCCGTAGATGTTTCTTAGCTCGAAATCTCCATGTAAGGATTTTATCCCGTTATTGTTCCGCTACTTCTAACTCTTTATCGATCTCTTCAGGTTTGTATAGATTTTCGCATTCTCTATCCACGACATTCAACGATTCAAAATTTTCATTTAAATGTTCTAAAAGTTCTTCAACTTCGCCATCATCAGGTTCATTCTTTTTTTAATTCCTTCTCTAACTGCTGAATGTATTTTGTAACAGCAGTTCTTAACGCAGCGCGTTTCTTTTTAATAAGAACTCCCATATCTTCTGTCATTTTAATGTTTCAAATAATAAATTCATAATTATCCTCAATTACAATTATTCCCAACTCCCGTATCCCGGCAGGGATGTCAAATAAAATGTTACAATAGATTAGACGTAAAATCAACAAATTAAATAAATTACGCCTAGTTTCCACGGGCCGGGAGCGCTGTTGAGAGCAGGGGATCCACTTTCTTAAATAGAATTATTGAATCCATATCCAATTCAAAGGAAGAGAAAGCCACTGAAACGAACACGTCTTTATTTAATGTTGGCAAAATCGCCTCTGCTTATTTACATTCTCCCCGCGCAAGGGTAAACAAACTGTTGCCACTCAACTATAACAAAGCAATGGATATGTACATGATGATAAAGTTTCCTTAAAAAAACACACACATTAAGAAAAAGTTCATTATATACAAAATTTCACATTCAAGAAAGTTCGAATGTTCATTTATACATATTATTTGTCTTTGGATTATTTTTCCACCAATTATCGAATAATACTCAAAAGAGTCCTGGCTGAAGATGCCTGCTCTGGATTGGTGGAAAAGTTCAAGCGTCCAGTCGTCCTGGGTCAAATTCGTTCCTTTTGCGCGGATCCGGATCTGCGGATTCGTTCCGACTCCGAAAAAATGGATTTATAGCCCATAATTACTTTAATAACCTTTATTATTGAACTTATATTTTAATATAATTATCAATCATAATTAACAACATAATAATTTTAATTAGATAATTAATTGCATTGATATTAATTTTAATTAATAATTATAATTGGATAATTAATTATATTGATTATAATTTTAATTTCTAATTATAATTTTTAATTAACATTTCCGTTAATTATTTAAAATTTCGTTAGTGAATTTAATGGAACTTTGCAAGAATCTTCAGTATTTTGACGCTTTTGATTTCTATCATCTGGTTAGGACTTCCCATGAATGTCATTTAATTTGATGGAAACAATACATTTACTGAAGTGTTCAGTAATGAAATTTAAGCTCAGATTTCTTTCTAATTAAATATCAAGTTTTCAATCTTGATGAGCTCCATACAGTAAAAAATATTTTAATCATCATCAAGGAATATTAAACAACTCTTTGCAGTTATCAAAGATCTACTGCTGTTAAAATCTGTTATTAACTACATTGATAAAATGTAATTTTTTAGTGAATTTCTGCCAGTTGAATTAAATGCTTTTAAATTTTAAACAAATTATAAATGTCATTTAAATATGCCATCCCCAAAACGTGCTTGCATGGCAAGGTCGGTAGAGCGCCTTGTTACGAGCACTATTGTCCCGGGTTCGAGCCTAAGCTTTTGAGTCTTTCTTTCGCGGTTGCTATAAGGCTAATGTTTTCGAGAAGTTGAATTTAGTATAGTCTCTCTTTATAATATATATTCAACTTCTTATTCTATTTTACTCTTTTATTTCCAAATCTAATTTATTATTAGATAAATTTTAAATAATTCCTAGTGTCCAAAATCAAAAGGTATAAAAATATTTTTCGATGGACTTTAAATTACTCACACGGAAGAAATATTATTTCTTAATAATTTTTCAATTGTGTTTCTATTTGTTGACTTATCTTAAACTTGTATAACAAAAATTCTTGACTGTTTGAAAAAAGTCCAGGCTCAAAATTTTCTTTTAAATAGTTTTTTTTATCAAATCCATTAATTTCAATTTATTGAGATTCAACTAATGAAAAGATTTTTGATATTGTAATCTTGAGTTAAGAATAAAAAATTATAATTATTTAATTAGAATTATTATTATTTATTTTTACTAAGAAGTATGTCAAAGAAGGTAGTTTAACAAATTTTATAATATGTTGCGTTTTTTCTGTTTAGAAGAGAAAGCTATTTTGATAGTAGATATCTAATTCAGAAAATACAAAAATGTTGTATTATCATTGGAATCTTTACTTAATTTCAGTGCAGTTTTTCAGAACACCAAGAACTGAGTGAAAAATAGATTACAGAATTCCATTTTATGCAAACATTAAAAAATTATTGTAAAATGCAACAAAAAGATATGCCATTTCAAATTAAATAATAGCATGTAAAAAAGTAAAATTTTCGTATTAGATACAAAATAATATGATGCGGAATACATATATATAATTAAAACTGCATAACTGTATTGAGAGGCAATTTTTTGAATTCGGGCAACCTTATTGAATTAGCTTCGCAGAGGGTTAAATATACAATTACGATTTATGATTTGTGAAACGCTATTTTGAAATTAGAAATTTATTTTTAAATACTAAGCAAATAAACTATTATATTATTGAAATAATAAATTTTTACAAAAGTTTTTAACCTATTCAACATAGGTTTGAAGAGCCACAAACATCGCATTTAACATTGTCCCACATGTACACACATGAGATTAATTTATTACAAAATTGTATAAAACGTAGTGTGAGAGCTTTACTAGAAAAATATAAAAGATCCACTTTAATTTTAATATTTAAAAATAAACTTGTTATTTGAAGATTTTTTCTTACTACATATTTTGTAATTAAACGAATTTCGAATTTTATAATATGCTCTCTGTATGTGCGTTTCACTTAAACAAACTTCCTTTCAAAAAATAAAATTAAATAATTCTATTAAAAATTGCGGGCAGACATTCATTGAGTATTAAATGACTGATCGAAGAAAATGTTATGACCTTCTTTCATCAATTCTTATTCTTATACTTTTTCCCAGCATTCGTTTGTACTCAAAATAGAGAAAATTTTTCTTTATTTTAGATTCAAACTTTTGCAGCTATCTTTGGTATTTTCTTGAAATCAATGTCTTGTAAATTTAAAGAATATTAAAAATACATTTCCGAATCTGTAAAAAAATAAATGAGGAAATCATGGTTCCATTTATTGTTCATGTAACTTTTTTGTTCTCTCAAACTTTATTGTAAAAAAAAAGGCTGAAGAAACTTTATGATAAAACAGCGATTTAATTATTTCCGTTTCAACTATAAATTGTTTTAAAGAATAATATTCCTTTCTTGAAAAGAGAGCGAAGTTAAATAAATAAGCTTATAAATACGAATAGTAAACTTTTTTTTGGTGTTTAGAATGAAATACACGACACATTATTCATGAAACGGATATTCTTAGAAAAATTAACAAAATATTGACAAATAATATATTTTCCTTCACTGTATTGTAAACTACATTATTGATGACATGTAAAAAATATTGATCTGAATTTTATGTTAATATTTAAATTTCGTGTTATACAATACATTTAAAAGGTATTAATAATTGGATGGATTTTTATGCATTTCACAAAAAGTGTTTAAAAAATTATTGAAATGAAGTTTATCAGCAGCAATAAATTTAATATATCACCTTTATCATAGAAGGAATTCATAATAATTGATAAAATAATTTTGTGAAGAAGTATCAGGTAAGCTAATATTAGTTGTTTCAATCGATGGTTTCCTGTATCAGATTGCTCTATTGTTATATTTTATGTCAACTAAATGAAGAGCAAACATCTTATATTAGACAAAATATTCCAATGCGATACTAGTTTTTAAAAGCCATTTCTTAAAACCGCAAATGACCAGACCTCTCCTCCACTCCCTGTCGTTTCATTGTTCACAATTGATGGTGCCGCGCGGAAGCGGAGGGCCTCCGCAGGGCCGTACCGAGGGGGTGGCGAGATTGGCCCCGCCAATGCTGCAGACAGAACGGGGGCGCAAAAATGACCATTTGAAAAACTTAGTTTAAGTGTTAGATTGGTACGATCTGCTGTGCAAATAAAAAAGAATTTGAGAAAAAGTATTCAGTGGCTCACTAAACATTACGGGAGTGGCTAGTTGCTTCGTCCAGTGGTCAAGTTGCCAGCTTGTTTGGTTTTGACCCCCTTACAGAGAGAGAGAGAGAAAGAAAGGGCTTGTGCCATTTCTGGGAAGAAAATAGCAAGTAGCTTCATGTTACAAACTGATGCTGCAATGAGCACTTTGAGTTTTTTGCTGCCGCAGGAAAAATTGTTCCCTCCAGCAAGGCGAAAAGGGTCCTTCTTTGACCATGGGTGTTGTTCTTGCCTAGAGATGACAAAACAGCATGCTTTTTCTTCTTTTTTCGTATCTCATTTTACAGTCGTAAAATAGATGGACAAGGGAACCCGCCTGCTTTAAGAATCTCTTTCAAGCCTCTAAGACTCTGATAAGAAGGGAGGGAGGGCGAAATATTCACGTTATTTGACTATTTAAAGCTCAAAGGAAAAAGAGAATCGCGCTTTATCTTAACGTTTTGTGTTTCAGGGTGGTGAGGTATTATTTTATCTTGTTTACTATATTGTAGAAAGGATGAAGGGGCCTCATCCTTATTGGACGAGTGGTCCTTTGGTGTTTCTTTGATTGCAGATAATACGGAGGAAATGTTGCATTTCTGTTTTTGATTCATCTGAGAGTGGGCGCATAAAGAAATACTTGGCCATTTTTATTCTTTTCTAAGGAGATAAATTAGTTTACAAGAGGTAAACTCAAATTACTTCTGTATTTTTAAATTTGCTTTTGTTGTATTAAATAATAGCCTTTTTCTACTGCCAGTTGATTCGCCAATTTTATGAATTATATATTATTTATGCCAACCAATTTTAAAAACATCTACTTATTTAATTTTTCGCAAGCTAATTTGAACTAAATTTTAAGGCAATATGTTTTGCATCTAATAAAATTAATGACTTCGATTTTTACTTTCAATTGTTAAAAAAGTCTTAGGCAGAATGGCTCTTTAATATTGTTACAGTCATGGAGAGTCGCTTCCCAGCAATGCAAGTCTTATGGTTGGGAAGAGAGTTTTACAAGGTGAAGCATGGAGTGACCTTTAGCGACTCTTATGGCACGTATGACCTTGGCGACCATTTTGGAGACTTGGAGACAAATTTGGCGACAAATAGATGATTCCCGAAAATGCAACCCTTTTCTCGATATTTTTATTAGGGGCCGAGATCCAGGTTTTTTCCTGAAAATTCTATGTGACGTCACGGCCTATCGGGGAGAGTATATAAGACCGCGTTTGTATCACGATGTGTCTTTGATCGACTGGTTACTTCGCTTTGAAGCGTGAACGTCTTCGGAGTTCTATCCGCTGTGTGAGCTAATCAGCTGGTGAGCTGAGCTGTTATTGTCGTTTCTAGTTATTCGCTGACTGTTTGTGCTGTTAGATATCAAAGTGATGAACTGTCATTACCTGTGAATTGTTGTCTATTTGCATTGGTAATCTGTGCAAGGACTATTGTTTCCTGTACCTGTGCTACGTGTTTCCCTGCATATTTGTAAATAAACCTTTATTCTCCATTATCCTGCGTGTTGGACTGTTTACACCATACACCACCGAGAGACCTTTTGCAACAATATCATTAAATTCAATGAAAATGAATTTTTATTTCGATCAGCATAATTCAGATTTAAATGACATGTATTACACTTTATTTATCTGACTATAACTTGAATGTTTTATCTAATTATTACAAATGAATAGATGGGATGATGGGTTTTCACTGAAGATTACCTGCCCTAAGTGAAAAAAATTAATTTCAGATCATAGCTAAAAAGTAAATCTATCAATATAATATAGTAAATCTATTACAAAAAGTAAATTTACTTCAAGTAGCAAAGAATTAACAAAAAATTAAACTAAAAAACTGGAAAATGGCAGCATTTCATTACAGCAAAAGAAGGTTTTATATTGTAATAATCAAAATAAATTTTTATATCACGTTTTTTTAACATAAGAAAACATTAAATTAAACATTAAGAGAAGTATTAAATTAAAGATGTGATGGATCAGTGAAATTGGTTTGACTTTCAATCCAGCATTGTTGTAAATTATAGCTAAAAAATTTTGAAAAACTCTGAATTTTAAGAAAAAATTACAGGACAATTAGACTGTTATCATTTGAAAGATTTTTTTTAATATTATTTTTAAATGATAATATTTCCGGTTATTATCGCTGAACCCCCAAAATTCTTTCTTAAGTTTTAATTGATTAAATTTTAAAGAAACTCACTGAGGTGTACTTTGCCACCCTTCATAGTAGGTTTGCACCAAATTTGGCAACTCTAGGTTCAACGGTCTGTCTTGTAGAACTCCAACAGACAGTCACTTATGCATGCATGCACTTTTATTGGTAGTAAAAATATGCATACAAAAGCATAATTACAAATAAAATAAAAAAATTAACATTATATTATGTCGTGTTAGAGTTTATTGCATAAAATATCTAATGCAACTATTCTACACCAAATTCATATCTCCTTAATTTACTTGTCTTGATAATTGTAACTGATTTAACCATAAAATTTTAATTTACAATAATGTATACAAAGATGAATGTTATTTGTCTTTTTAAAAAATCGACATTTTTGCTTGATATTAATGAAATTGGGTGCATATGCTCTTCAAAACAAGGGTAGAATCACTATCAACTTTTCAAAGCTCAAAAGATAATTAAAATTTCATTTAATAAAAAAGTAGGCCAGATTTTGCAGTTTTTTCTCCGTATTTTTCAAAATTATCATCTGAAATAATAACACTTTACGTCATTTTAAAATTTAAAAAATATCATTTTTATGATACCAATTTAATAACTGTACAAAATTTTTCTTTAATTTAAAGAAATTTACAAAATGTAAGATTTGCAACAATACTTTTTAGTTTTAAAATGACTAATTAATTTCCTTATTTAATCACATTATCACTAATTTCCTTATTTTTATAAAAGTGCATATTTAATCATATGATCGCAGCATGGTGAAGTTCAAAGTTCACGGATGAGAAGCTGCCGGATAAGTAGGCAGATTCTCACTCCCTTGGTGGACACAGTGATGGTTTTGTGGCTCTTAGGGCCCATCTCCGATGTCGGTTTGTACCCCGGTAGAATGGGGGGGGGCGGGCGGCGCATGAGCCGCCCTTAATGGGGGCTATTATGCGGGGATCACAGTGCCCGATGAATTCGTGGCGGCCGGTCATTTAATGTAGGCCCGGGTGTCAAGGCAGGGTGGGGTGATGTCTTTTTGTGACATTTAATCACATGAGATTTAACCATTGTTAACATTATGGTGATCAAAATTTGCTCTCTTTGATACATTTAACTACTCTAGCTCAAAAGTAGATTTTCACTTACTCGCAGTTTTTTCTTGTACACTTTTTGAAATATATTTTTCAACTCAAGCTCATTAAATAAAGCGATTTTTAAATCATTTGGTAAATTTTATAAAGTGAAATATTTTCTTTTTCGCCACTAATGATAATATTTCCTATCTTCAATTATAATGATATAATTGACATATGCATTTTGTTTTTGCTATTGAATTACAGAGTCTTAGTTTCATTTGTTTTAATTTCGCAATTATTGTAATTTAGGTTTCTTTTTTTTTTGACATCTTGACTAAGAAAAAAAATGAAAATCAATTTTTAATATCTTCACATAATTTATTATTTGGAAAATTCTGCTAGATATTTTTTATAAATGATATTTTTAACATTTTTCTTGAAACTGTTTTTGGTAATTTAGTTTGTACTTTAGGATTATTTCTGTTACTTTTTCAAACCATCATATTATTCTTTCATTCGATATGTAGTAAGACGTTTAGATATTTTACAACTTTCCCATCTGTTAATTTTTTTACTGTTCAGTTTGGCCTTGCGCAGACGTTTAACTCAATACAATTAACACTAAAATGTTTTATTTCGAAAAAAGAAGAGAAAAATGTAAAATAATTTCACATATATTTCAATTTTCATTAAATTCGAATTTTTCAATCTTATCAAACAATAAAGGTCAAATTTTAAATAGTTATGTATTCCGTATTAATTGTTTAACAGCCAGGATATTCCGAGCGAACAAGCTGGTCTCCAAAGGCGGTTAGTTAGAAATATATTAAAATTATAAACAGAAGCTACTATAAGCAGAATAATGGTTTATAAAGTAAACTTGCTGATGTGGCAGATCAACAGGTTCATAGACGAAACTGTACCCATGTCTTGAAATTTAAGTGTTAACCGAAACAGAATGTTGTGTAGATGCAGGTGTTTTTTTTTTTTAAATTTTCTCCAGAATTTAGCAACTTTTGTAAGAACTTTACTTTCAGTCTGGCTTTGAAAAAATCCAAACTAACAGTATGCTTCTTATACACCAAGCAAAAAATTAATTAAAATTCAAACAAAAAATGACGTTTCCAATAATATGTAGATTAGAGTTGCTGAATTTGAACTACTCTTGGAATGCATTGGTATTAAAACTTTAATTCTATTAAATATTTGGGCCTTAAAATATGCAAATTAGATTGTAAAGACATAAGTGTAGTATGCGAAATTATTTTTAAGAGAAAGCACTTAGTGGTTGCAGTTAGAGAACATCAATTAAATATTTTAACAAAAGACTAACAACCCTTACACTGTTTTAAAAAGAAGTAGTAAAATATGTTATTATATCCTCTGATAAGAAAACTACAACTTAC
>BGPR01047207.1:0-11849 GCA_013235015.1 Araneus ventricosus
AAACTTCGGTTCATACATTAGCCCTGTTTTTTTAAAATGTATTTCAAAGGATAAAAGGGTTAGGATTATGAAATTCATAGCAAAATTCATTTTTTTAAATCTTCTGTTTCAAAAGCATTGATAATATATTTGTATCATATCCTTTATGAATAATTTTACTGAGTATATTACCTTCTAATTGAATAAGGAAAACAAAGAGAATGTGTCAGTATTTTTTAGACAAAAAAATATAGTGGAACTCAAATTTCATTACAAAACATATGGAGGGAGGTTGGGCAGAAACATCAAATCAATCTGTATAGAACAGAATGTGGTAACAGTAGGGAACATTCACATGAGACAGATGATGTTACAGGCCAGTGAAAACAAGTGATTGTTGAAAATGTCTACTCGACGTTTAGGAATGATACATTCTTGACAGATAAGATTAGCTTCAATGCATTCATTTCCAGGCATATTCAAACAACAAAGTCCTAAATTGGAAATAAAATATTATTAAATCACCAATTATTAAACTCCCTTTTTGATTTTGATATACATTTAATATACTAAACCTTCTCGATAAATGCCCTACAAAATTATTTTTTAAATATCTCAATATCAGTTTAGTATTTCTCAGGTTTTACTGGCGTTCACACATACAGACACTTTCAGGGACTTCTTTATACTATATATAGTTGTTTGAAATATCTTCTGGAGATAATATCAGACATTTTTCACTTACTCATTTTATCATAGCCTTATTAAGAATGTTAATTTTTTGAAAGAAAGCCCAAATCATCTATTTGTTCTTTTATGATGTCTTTCCATATTTTAGATTTGATCTGGAGGACATTCACTGGAACCCGATCCAAGAAAAGTCGAGGTAAGCAGCATTCTTCTGAGAAATCTTTTCATCCAGAATAGAAAATTCAATACAAATTAACAAAATATGTAGAAGAGAATAGCCATTATATTGAAATCTGTTTATTTAATTGATACAATTTGTAAAGTGATGTGCATAGTTATAAAGGCTTGAATCAAGGTACTTTAAAAATTATTATTAAACGTATCCTCTGAGAATGCATTAGAGCTCCTTAAATTTCATTTCCGGCAGTCGGGGATTTCTTAAAACTCGGTATTACAAAGTAAGATTTAAGAACTTAGTTATGTTTGTAAGCATTCTGCCATTTTTTTATACAGCTGCGGAGAAAGATCGAACCACTAAGCATTATTCTGCCATTGTTCATCCTTTATTTAACCCTCTGATTCCTAAGACCATTCGAATAGAGGGACATCAAAATACGGGAACGTCCCAGTTCCTCTTTCAAAGATATCCAAAATTCACTTGCCCCCTCAAAAACCGGAATGACAGCTCGCACTCTCGAAATTATAAGAAAACCTTCTATTCCCCAAACCCGTCTGGGCGAGCCATTCTAACGAAGGATACGTGCGCTGCGGGTGTGAAATCAATCACATTTAACGACAGGGGATGGAAACTTTACAGTGATATTCGGACGGCCACCGTCTTTTTCTTGTAAAGACGTTTGAGACGTTCCTGTATCGATAGAGTTAACAGAAGATTCGATTTCAAAGTAAATAAGATCCACTAAGATTCTAATTCGAAAGGTTTCTTAATGGTTGGTCTATATGTAGGGTGTGTAACCGGTGACCTGCGAGATATGCGAGATATCTCGAAGGTCACGGGGTAAACCCCCAGATGGTGGTTAGGGGAATGACTCGACTCTTTCCAGTTGGTGGTAGAAGGGAAATAAAATATCTTCCGCGGACCTTTCGAATAATCCTCCCAGTTTTTTTAATGTTTTTTTTTATTTTAATGTTTTCTCCCGAAACAAATTGTCGGGAAGTTCCGATCGATAAAGAGATTAAGGCATTTCATTTGAAAGAGAATAGGCCAGAATAATATCAAAAAGAAAATTCTAAAGAACTAATTTTTTTGACAAGTTTCGTAATGTTATAATTATCATTCATCACAATATTTTCATAGTTTAGTTTTGTTTAAAATATAAATTCGTTACAGATCGATGATTGTATATGATCACTTTCTGCTGTTTTGACTTTTTTTACTTTCTCATATACGAAGTATACAAAGAAAGCATTGTAATCGTCAAAAAATTCCAACTCGAGATTTTGATGAATCTTCACATTTTAGACCTTCCTGAGTCCAAAAAACACGATTTTGGAATTATGTCTATCTGTCTACGTGTCTGTGAACACGATAACTCAAAAACTATTAAAGCTACAGGGTTGAAATTTGATATGTGATATTTACACATAATTTATAGGTTTCTATCAAAGTTTGAACAAAATACGTCCTCAGAAATTCTGTCTGTCTGTCCGTGTTCCTGTGAACAAAATAACTCCGAAACTAAAATAGCTAGTCAGATAAAATTTGGCAAGCAGTTTTATCATCAGGAATGTAGATCCTTATCAAATTTTGGGCCAAATCCTCAAAGGATTAACTGTCTGTCGGTCTGTGTAATCTCATGCTTGCAAACGCGTAACTCCTAAACGCAATGAATTATATAAATTAAATTTGATATGCAACCTTCTAACTTTGATTGTATACTTTTGTCCTTTGTTTCAATCAGTTTAAAAGGAGGCATTCAAATTGCATATTCGGTTTAAATTGCATATTGCTATTATATTGGCGCAGTTTACTGCTGCTTGGCGATCGTAGGCTGCGTTTAAGCGGTTGTTTACAGTAAGGTTTCCTTTCGTTTTCGCGAGGTCTACGAAGTTCAAAGAAAATCATGGTCAAACCCAAACCGGGATTGATAATAGCAGCAGAAATTATGGTAATCCCTAAAATTGGATTTCGAGATGAACATGTAGGTGTGTCGAGTAAGTGAGTGATAACATCATAAAACAAGTGTTTCGTATTAATATGTAATTCACTTTTCAGTCTCTTTAATACAATTTTACACAGAGTAGTATAATGGTTACAGAATTGATAAATCGCAAGCTACCACACACCCTTACTAGATGCGATAAACTTGTATCTATAGGGAAAACGGCCTCTCCATATCCTATTACGGTGGGAAGCGCCTCAAACTCATGATACCACCTTTACGCAAGTCAAATCTGATTGGTTCTGGAGTTCACGTGACTTTAAAACGTACGTCATAAGAATCTGGCACACACATGGATTTCTCGCCAATATTCTAGTCACATTCTAGTAACCATTTTGAATATGCGCTTGCGCGTTGTTTTGAACTGAATTTAATTGCAAGGCTAAACATGGAATTCAAATGTTCCTTGTGCAGTTCTGAATTTTTTAAAAAGCGGTATTTGCACGACCATTTATCACGATTCCATGGAATAAAAAATGACGATAAAAATGCTGAAAGCGAGTTTGTTTGCTTATATTGCGAAAAACATTTCGCATCTCAAAAAAGTTTATCGAAACACGTGGGTAAAATTCATCAAGTAGTAAGGGCCACCACCGTTGTTTGTCAGGAAGAAAATTGCAATGAAAAATTTCGTAATGTGTGTGAATTGCGAACACACTTATACAGCAGCCATGAAATGAAAGGCATTGAAGATTGAGGGATGTGCTAGGACGTTATTATTGTAGCAACCCGAATTGAAGAAAGCATACTCGAGTAAACCCTTGCATGCTGCACTTCTAATTGTAAGTTAAAATATTCACTCTAATACTCATTACTAGTTTTTATATAACAATTTTCTGTCATGAATAGGTTTTCTATAAATGTACTGCTCCTCCTTTAGAAAAACAGATAAAATAATTATCAGGAATGTTTGAAAACCTTTAAGGGAGATGAAGGATAAAAAATTGTTATTTATAATAAGATAAAGAAAAGGACTAGAGTAATTTTAATACCTTGGATATGCAACAAAAAAATGCTTATTCTAAAACTATTTTTGATTTATTACTAGATTTTGAGATTATAATAATGATTGCTTTTTAGAAGTTATAGTTTTGTTTGCTTGTGCAATTAAAGAAACCAAAGGAACATTTGAATGTAGTAAAAGTTATAAATATTTACCCATGTACGCATTTAACAATTTTATCTGATCAAATATTTAAAGATATGTGTTTGTTTCAGATTTCCTACAGTGGATGACAGAGGAAGAAAATAAATCCAATGTAAAGTTTATTATTCAAACTAAAAAGAAAAATGAAAATCATACATACACATCTTTTTGGTGTAATCGCAGTGGTGTCTACAATCCTAAAGTTGAATGTCGGAAAAGGCAATTAAAGGCTCAGGGGACTATGAAGATGGGATTTCACTGCACCGCTGCTATTTTAGTTAAAGATTTCTACTCCCATGTCGAAGTTTCGTATTTCGAGGGACATTATAAGCATGGAAATTAATTATGTCATGTGCCTTTACCCCAAGATGAGAACGAGTTAATAGCAGGTAAAAATTACTTATAAAATAATATTTAACAAATAGAATTATTTTGCTTGGGAAGGGAGAATGCACATTTTTTTTTACCATTATATGATAAAAAAAACTCGTTTACATATATTTGTGTTTATGCTAATTTTTAAGAGAATATGTTATTCTTTTTGAATAGTTTATGTTGAAAAATAACGAATTGACATGTTTAAGTTTAGGAAATTTAAATTCTGTAAAGATTTGAATCAATAATACCTATTGGCATAAATATAAATCTGCTATTCTTTTCATTGATAACAAATTACTGACTCAAAATAAGTTCCTTATATTTAAGAAAATGATAGAGTATTTACACTGTATTGTATGTAGTATTTACTGTCATTATATACTTATGAATAAGGACGTTACTAAGGGGAATTCTTTTGTATTGATAATTTATCTGTCTTAATTTAACCCTCTATGTTAAAAGATTGGTCTAATTTTGAAACACTATTTATCTTTTGGTCAGCTTAAGTTATCAAGATTTTTATACCTATATGTATTTGCCATTATTTTCTTAATTTATCTGATTTCAATACAATACTATTGTTTTAAATTATTAAAAAAATTA
Source organism: Araneus ventricosus (assembly GCA_013235015.1). Lineage (NCBI taxonomy): Eukaryota > Metazoa > Arthropoda > Arachnida > Araneae > Araneidae > Araneus > Araneus ventricosus. The sequence continues at coordinate 4,981 of BGPR01047207.1, forward strand.
AGCTGCAGTTTTTGCAGAATAATTTTTAGTATATTTTTCATGGTTTCTTTTAGGAATACAAACTGTAAAATCTATCTTTTCATGTATCTTTAGGTTTAAGTGTCATAATTTTTTAAGTAAAAATTAACTAATCATAGTTTAAAAGTTAAATGGGTTTCACATTAAAACTTTTACATTTTAATGTAACTCATTTTGGAACTAAGCAAATCTATGTTTAGCAAAAGGTGCACCTCTCTCTTTTTTTTATTGCTACTTTATTGCTTAGTCTTTAAAATGCTTGTGAAATCTGTAAAATTTGAAATTTATACATAGAAGTAACAGGTTATTTTTAAAATGATCATTTTATTTTAGGTAAACTTCTCCAAGGTGTTGCCGAAAAAAATATCTTGCAAGATATTCGACAGTCTTTGGATACAACATTTAAAAGAAAGCATTTAACAACAAGAAAAGACCTGCAAAATATCAAGAGAGACTTTGGTATTACGCTCCCAAGTAAAGGATCTGTGCTTCAAAATGATGAAACTAGTGTCTGTGCTTGGGTCCATAAAATGGAAAGTCAAAAAGATAATCCGGTTCTTTTCTATAAAAGACAGGAGGATCCGCATGCTGTAATTGATCAGAATGATTTTATGCTGGTCCTCATGACTAACTTTCAAAAATGTATGATGTATCGTTTGGGAGCAGATCGAATCTGTGTGGATTCTACGCATGGGATATCAAATTATAATTTTGAATTGGTTACTGTGCTTGTAATTGATGAGTATGAAGAAGTTATTCCAGTTGCATTTTGTATTTCTTCTTCAGTAATGTGAGGTCGTGAGAAGCAGCAACGAAATTTCCCATGAAAAAGTGACGAAACCTCTCAGTTCGCTAGCAGAGAGCGGCCGAAGAAAGGGGCCGACAAAGCCCTTTCCCAGATTACGTCATCCCGGAGCGTCTTCTTTTGAAACTCGCCGCCACCTGACCTCGAGTGGACACACAAGTAGCCAGAAAATTGCATTGCGTACGCCTAGAGCCAATGCCATTGAGGAATTAAAGACAGAGTTTTGTCATTGGGAGAAAAGGTCCCCTCTTCGACAAATGAAGAGCTGAACTTGTGACCCCGCCTAGAAAGGGCAGGTCCCAAGGAGGGTTTTTAAGTTGGAACCATAGAGGAATTGAGGTAAGGATCGAGAGATCAAGAGAGGGTTCGATTGGAGAAGCGGAGATTAAATTCTCGTGACCGAGAATTTGGAAAAGCAGTTCTCAGGCGGAGAAGCTGCTGTATCGGGCCTTGACCCGTGAACCTAAGCCAACCTTTGGCTGATCATCGCTCGTCTCGAGTGAGAAGTTTTTAGGAACTCTAATTGAATTAGACGTGCCTTACGTAGCTACGAATTACCTTCTTGGTATTTGATATAACCCGTGAGTGGATATCTGTAGAAATCTGAGCGGATTAATCCCTCAGATGATTATTCCGGACTTCGGACTTATACTCGCCTAGAGTAGAACTTTTAGAACTTTCTGCATTACCTCGAGTGAACTCGTAAAAATCTGCGAACTGTATCCAGATTGATTTTTGACTTGTCTTATGCTATTTCGTCCTGAGTAAGCGGAGTTGTTTTGAATTGATGTTAATTTGTATATTCTGAAGAAATTCCTTTAATCAAGAATTGTAATTAAAAAATTAATATCTTAATATGGCTGTGTCGTCTGGTGAGTCCTTCATAGCTTAGTATCGCTGAGCTAAGACCCTACAGTAAACACTGTAATTTTAACACTTTTTTTTTCAGTGCATCAAAACAGCATTGTCTTCTAGCATCAATCCAAAAATTTTTATGAGTGATGATGCTGTCATGTTTAAAAATGCCTGGGTTAATGTGTTTGGTCCTTGTGACCATTATTTATTATGTGCATGGCATGTAGATCGAGCATGGAAGAAAAACTTAAATTGTCTAAGGAAGGAAATTCGAGATAATATATATAAAACTTTAGAGACTCTGATGTATGATTTGGATGAAAGTAATTTTAAGAATATGCTCACTTGCTCTTGTGAAATGCTTAATGAAGATCCTAGCACAAAAGAATTCGGTGAGTAATTTTTAAAAAAATAATGTTCAAGATGCGAGATGTGGGCATATTGCTTTAGAAAGGGAGCCAAAATAAATACGAACATGCATATTGAAAATTTTCATAGGAGCTTAAAACATATTTATTTAGAGGGGAAAAAGACAAAAAGAGTCGATAAAGTTATTTGTGAATTGATGAGATTAGTGAAGGATGAAAATTTTGATGATTACATTAAAACTCAAAAGGGTAAAATCACTAAGAAAGCAACTCAAAATTTTAAAAGGCACAGGGATGGAAAAAAATTTACAAGCAAATTAAAGAAAATGAGTGGGAAGTTTTTGCAGGTAGAAATATTTATATTGTCCTGAAAGTTCATTCTTGTAATAACACTTGCATAATTGCTTGTAGGAACTGTGTTTTATGCATGAAGTCATGTACATGTCGTGATTATATTATATCTAATTTTTTATGTAAGCATATTCATTTTATCTCAATAAATTGTAGCCAAGAACAAAATTTCTATGGTCCATTAAATAAAAATTGTTCAACTATTTCTATTGAAAATTCTGAACCTAATATGACTGCACAAGCAGAATCCAGTCTACTAGAATCCAATAAGATTAACATGAGTATACTTTCCAGTAAGCTAAATTCACTAACAACAATGGATAATTAGTCCAGTTAAATGGTACATTTTGGTATGCAAAAGGTCGGGTAGTTTTGATTTTTGAATATGTTGTTAGTCTTGGGCGTATGTCGTAAAATCCAAGTTTTCGACCTCGTCGAGACAAGACGCACCACTGCACGCCACTTCAACAAAACATCAAAATTTTGGATCTTTTCTAAATTTTTTCACAATATCTCCAGAACGGTTGGTTTTACAGAAAATATTATCCTTCACAGTTTTAAAGTAGAGTAAATTTGTCCCAGTTTGAGCCCAAAATCAGCTCTGTAACTTAAATAGTGACCAAGACACAGGCTTCCAAAAAATCACGATTTTTTCAAAAATTTATGAAAATTGTTATTTTTCGTCAATTTTTGTTGAATATATTCTAAACTAATATAAGGTGTTTAGAGCATACGTCATATGGATCAATTTTTAAGGTGAGTAAATTTGCTGTAAATAAAGCACTATAGGATGTTTCTACTACTTATATTTTAAGATATGCAGTTGTTCAACGAAAGAACGGTTTAGAAATTTTTGACATCATAAAACAATTAAATAGTCTCAAAAAATATGTACTAAGTTTATATAACAAAAGTTAAAAGTTGGGCAGTAGTTGTTAGGCATAAACCATATAATATATGTTATTTAAAGTTTTTGCCTTTTTGACGGGCAGGACGGAAATCTTCAAGCTCTGTCTGCTGCTCCTTGTCCTCTTCATCCAGCTGAAGATATAAATCTTCTATATTTTCGTATATAAAGTTATTTATTGACGATGGCGTGTCGTCTTCATCTTTAATGCTGTCCTCAAGTAGATTGATGTCTGACACGTTTTCGCAAGCTTCTCCCAGAGAACAAGTGCACAGGGAAGAACATATAAGATTTCCGGCAACCACAAGCTATCTTGCACCTTTTCTTCCAGTTGCAAGATATAATTTTCAAGAGGGATTCAGGAGCTGCATCCCTTTCAATTTTGCGTGGGGAGAGGCCGAGTCGGGTAGGTACCCAGCCCATTCAAGAGGATTTTTCTCATGTCCTAACCACTTCTGTATCTGAAGGTAAGATCTTAAGGCCTGAAATTATGCTGCATCTACGGTTGGGGGTAAACGTGCTATAGTGGACCTTGCTTTAGTTGGGTAAACAGCGTGTAGCGCAAGTGATTGAGGTCGCATGCAGAGGTTCTAAGGTTACCTCCATATAAATGAATCAGAAAAGTTTTGCCTGCCTTAACCACTTGGTCAATGGTAGCTTCAGAGTTGAAAAATACTTGTATTTTTTTCAAGGTGTCGGTTATTTTTTCTAAAAAGCAAAATTTTGTCTTCCCATGGCCAAATAGTGCACTTGAAGTGTCACAGCAACTGAAAGCGTGAATGAACAAAATCATTCTGCTGAATTTGTATTTAAATGACATTGTGGAGTATAACACAACAGGCGTCCTCCCTTTTCCACATTTTCGGAAGTACAAGTTCTCTTTCATAGGAGCTAACCCCGTTAGAAGGACTAAAAGATCAATGCCTTCACCAACAAAGAAAATATTGTCATACTGAGATTTAACAGAAACAGCAGTTTCAACAATTAGTACGTCTGCATCCTTTACTGCCTGTTTAATTGTTACATTTGCTTTTTGTAGAAACTTTTTCAAGAGGTCAATGAAACGCACCTTGTTTCTTTCATTTGCTAAAAATTGTTCTTGAGAAGTTTCTTGACATGTGGCTTCATTGAAGATTATCTCATGTCATGAATGTAAGTTTGCTCGTCGAATGCGTTCTGCACTTTTGGCGCTATTTCCATTCACATCAGAAGGATATCCCTCAAACACTACGGCTACGTTCGATCCATAAAGTGTTTGTAAGTATCTCAGATAATTCTTAGAAATGTCCTCGAAATTCATGTTCCGCTGCCAAACAACTTCGTGAAGTAAGTGGCCTTCATCCACCACTACAAAAGTATTTTTTACCTTGGACAGCATCAACTTTGGTTGGTGTGGACGCTGAAAACAGGGACGATTTAGTTCCCTTTCGCATTCCCTCTTCATTAAACAGTGACAAAGGGAAAGCTGACAGTTCAAATGTGTAAAAACATTTTCAAGTCTTCATCTGACTATTTGGCTACACAAATTCTGTGGAAGAGGGTTAGTGGGTCCACAGTAATTTTTTCTTTCCCAATTTTAGCACTGTTGTTAACAGAAGCAAGTGTAATGACTTTATCTTTACGCTTGAATTTAACGTTTCCGAAGTTGCCACCAACAATTCTGGAGATTCCCTCCGAAACCAAGTTCGTGAGACAAGTGACAATTAACATCCGCCTTTCCTATTACACCACTGCTTATTAACATCAGCACATCATTTATGGGGAATGGTATGTGTTGAGAAAACCACCTTATATTAGTTTGGGACATATTCAACAAAAATTGACGAAAAATAACAATTTTTATAAATTTTTGAGAAAATCGTGATTTATTGGAAGCCTGTGTCTCGGTCACTATTTAAGTTACAGAGCTGATTTTGGGCTCAAACTGGGACAAATTTACTCTACTTTAAGACTGTGAAGGATAATATTTTCTGTAAAACCAATCGTTCTGGAGATATTGTGAAAAAATTTAGAAAATATCCAAAATTTTGATGTTTTGTTGAAGTGGCGTGCAGTGGCGCGACGAGGTCGAAAACTTGGATTTTACGACACGCGCCCAACACTAACAACGTATCCAAAAATCAAAACTACCCGACCTTTTGCACAGCAAACCCCTATTTTCTGACGGATTTACTGGACTAAATAGTGTGTCAAAACAAATAAAAAATCATTTACTCGCAATTGGGCATTTGTTAGCAGTGAAATCTGTATCTTCCTTTCCCTGTCAGCTTAAAGTAATTTCTGAACCATCAAATAAAAAGGTTACTAGGCAAAAAAGATTTTATTCAGTTAAGAAATCACGTTCAAATAAAAAAAAGTAAACTTTCCAAACCTAACTCTGCTGAAATTGAAAGAAAAAAAAAAATGTTCTTTAAAAAAAAAGAATTATTACATTCTAGTAACAGTGATTTTGATCATTGTTATTTCAAATAAACAGGTGTTGCAATTCTTTTGGATCATTATATCTTTATTCATAATTATTTCTAAGGCGGATTTGATCTCCGGATTTTTTTTTAGAATCTTGTATGTATAATAATGGTTATGGTTCTCCGTTTTCTCTTACCTTCACATGTTTGTGATAGCCGATTAAATATTTTTTCCTATTATAAACACTGGTGAATATTAATTTTCCTCTTAAGTTTTTGCTGTATTGACTCGTAAGAATTCGTATTTTTAAGTAACAATGTGTATGTATGTTAATTTACTTTATTATGCAAGATGTATGTAGATTATAGTATGCAAGATTTACTTTGTAACTAATAACTATTTGTACAGTTTATATATATATATATATATATTGTAACATATTCTCCATCTTCTTTATTTACTTTTATCCTTCAATTTGGAAAATTGTTTTGTGTATTTGAAAATAAATCGTTTTCTTTACAATAATGTCTTTCTTCATTCTGTATTTTTCAGATGTCACATATATTATACACACAGAAATATACATCTACGTAAATTTGAGCTTCTTAATTTAGTTCTCCAAGCTACAATTATGATTTTAAGTAAAACAATCACACCCATATTCTTCAACCCTCTTAATTTTTTTAACAAAAAAAAAAAAAACTTGTGGTTTGTTGAAAATGATTATTGACTGAAGTTAAATTTACCTATATCATATCTAATTGTGTGAAAAAGAGTTATAATTTGGAAAATGGGACAAATGACTATTATCTTGTCTCTTGGGTTTCTAATCTGATACAGCGTGTACGAGTGGACAAAAAATTTTCTATTCATTATTAACATGAAAAATAAATTATGTATGCAATTTGATACACTATGCAGTGAAGGGATAAACCAAAAAACCTGGGGTTTTTTTAAATGCTTTTTTGTTTTTCAATAAAAAGCCGATATTTTACCAACCCTGATCTCAAACAATTGGTGGAGATAAGTAATCTTAAAAAACATTGTTTTGCAGGAATGAAATGAAGAAAATACAGAATATGAAAAAAAATTCTATAAACACACTTTGTTTCTCAACAATTATGTGTATAGTAACTAGAGAAAATAAAAGTATGAAATT
>BGPR01047208.1:0-11848 GCA_013235015.1 Araneus ventricosus
AGACATTGAGCAAGATCAGCAAAAGAATGGTGTTCGAGGTATGCAGAATCCAGAAGAAATGGTTTCAACGTCTCAAGACTTCACATCTGATAGTGAGAAGTCATCAACAGTTCAGTAAAACAGAATTGAATAACTTAGTGTTTCGTTTGGCCCTTTCCTAAAAGGCAGCAGAGGATCTAGACTCCAGGCTACTTGAAATGAGTTTACTTGAATACGCCACAAACGTTTCTTTTTTTCCCAAAATATAAGGTATCAGGACTTCATGTCTTTCTCAAAAGATACGTAGTTTATTTATTTCCACGATATCATAGGTCTTATTGAAAGTTAGGTGTCACCTTCTATAGTCTAGCAAAGTGGCAATTGCTTTTGCATAAAAATAAGTGCAGTCTAAAATGTGTCTTAATGCATAATGGCAATGTGCATCAGCGTGGAGCGGCGCCAGTTGGCTATTCAGTGTATTTGTTACCGCTAAAGCTCGAAAGCCGTTAATGCGCATATTACCTAGCTAATCTGCAGATTAACTGATTTTCTCCGTTAACGTGCGGAATCAAGAGTTTCCGACATTTTGCCTAGGTAATGTGCACATTAACGTCTTCCGTATCGTTAAAGTTCAAAAGTTTGTTTCTCTCATTTCCTTCCCCTACATATTTGTTTTGCAAATTCATTTCATTAATTGTAATAATATTTTAAACCATTTTATTCTTTCTATTGTAGTTTTTTAATTGATTGATGATTGATTCTATCAACTAATTTGTTGATTGTTTAACTATATTAACTTGATTTTTTAGTATTGAAAAATATATAAATGGCCTTATGTTAATTTACGAGTACAGAAACGTTGCTGTTGTTCCAGCAAAGATCTTATTTTCACTTTAACGAGCGCCTAGTAGGTAATGTGCAGATTATCTAAGTAATTTGAAGATTACCTAGGTAATTTGAGAAATGAAACAATTTTCGGCACTTTAACGGATCAACCTAGTTAATCTGAACATTACCTAGATAATCTGTAGAATAACTGATTTCTGCACTTTAGCTATAACATATTTACGAGAAGCGCATGACGCCATTAAAATGGTCATAGACTTACTAAAATATCGCGGGTATAATTAGATCATTTACGTAAACCTGAAAATAGTTAAGATTCTCCTTGATCAACAGAAAGGATTCGCAAAATTTCCATGCTATCTTTGCAGGTGGGACAGCCGAGTTCGAAGAAGAAGAGGCCACAAGGAGTGCCTAGCAGGTAATGTGCAGATTATCTAGGTAATTTGCAGATTACCTAGGAAATTTGAGAAATGAAACAATTTTCGGCCCTTTAACGGATCAACCTAGTTAATCTGAACATTACCTAGATAATCTGTAGAATAACTGATTTCTGCACTTTAGCTGTAACATATTTACGAGAAGCGCATGACGCCATTAAAATGGTCATAGACTTACTAAAATATCACGGGTATAATTAGATCATTTACGTAAACCTGAAAATAGTTAACGTTCTCCTTGATCAACAGAAAGGATTCGCAAAATTTCCATGCTATCTTTGCAGGTGGGACAGCCGAGGTCGAAGAAGAAGAGGTCACAAGCACTGGCCACTGGAAGCAGGCATGCCAACCCGCATAAATGACCTGATTCTCAGCCCGTAGAAAATCGTTATTCCTTCAATTTATCTCAAGCTTGGCTTGATGAAGCAGTTTGTTAGGCGTTGCATGCTGATGGTGAATATTTTCAATACATAGTATTTTGTTTTCCTTCTTTGTCTTTCGAGTTAACACTGGTGTTGCTGGTGTACTGGTTTAGTTATACACTGGTGTGCAAGAATTAACCCTGTCATACCGAACGAGGCGGTCACGGGCGGTCTAAAAATTTCCCCCTTAACAGCGACAAGAACCGGTCTGAGGCGGTTGCTTTCTTTTGAGGGGAGGTGAGGTTCTGAGATCGCTTAGGAGATAAGCGCGGTAGGGGGTCCAATTATCCTATCCAACCGCAGCCCATTTCAATGCGCCTTAAGGAAGGTTATAGCAGGGGTTGGGGTTGTGGGGTAAATGACCACCCAGGTTGGGTGAGTCCAATTCATGTCTTTTCCTCCCAAAAAGGGTCGGTATTAAAGGAGCAAGAAGAAAAAGTTTCCTCGGAATGAAAGAAGTTAAAGCATGTGTGTTCCATGCATCTCAGATTTGTGGCCTTATGTGATACCGTGAATTCGCCATGAAGATAAATGAAAAGGAGAAGCCAGAGTGACTTTTTGAGGCCATTATACAACATTTTCTTGGTAACAGAAAAAAAACTGAGATTCTGATAACTAGAATGTTGTTGGCCTTTTGTGAACTCCGGAGAAACATGGGTGTAAGGCTCTATTTTCTGTTTAGTCTCCTTGATCAATTCCCCAAGAATCTTGGGGTTGTAAGCGATGAACAGGGAATACTTTTATAAAGATTTCAAGAAGGTAAAGAGCGCTACGAAGGCAGCTGGGGCAATCATATGATGGAGAATTGCAGCTGGAGCATCACACGATATTGCTCTCATAAACTCTACAAATACAAAAATTGCAAGCGCAAATTCTTCACCTGAATTCTGCCAATTACTTTCGAACAGTGAACTTTTACTTATTTCATAACTGTATGTTATTTATAATATCATTTATTAATATATATGCTATTCAAAAATGTATAATTGGAAGGAAAAGTCATAAAACGGTGTATTGTAAAAAAAATACAGCTTCAGATTTGAAATCAGTACACTCGAGTTAAGTAAAAACAAATCTTTGCATAGTTGCAGCAAAAGTCTTGTTCCTCAATGCAACCCGCAAAATGCGAAAAATTTCAATTTCATATGAATGGTTCACAATCAGTTATAGAGACTCTTGCGACGTAAAATCATGAGACCTCACTTTTCTGAGTAAAGATTCGGTCACGAAGGCATTTAAGAGACAGATAAAAAAATGGAGATTATCAATTTTCTGGACCAACACGGTTTCACTGAAGATGAAAATGATTTGCAACTTTCAGCAATGATTTGTTTCCAGTGCGCAATAGTTATATGCATTGCCGTAAACGGTGCACGAATATTTGAGAAGATATAAATGTCTTCTTAAAAAATCCCAATTTTTTCCGAAAGCGTTTTTGTTTATAACTTGCAGGGTTATCAACAAATTTATATGAAACTCACTGAATGCGCGACAATATACCAGAGAATAATTTTGTTAAAATTCGAAGTAAACCCTCACACATATGAGCGTATTAGGAATATTCTAGGAAATATGAGTATTAAAAGTAAATAATTTTGAAACTTTAGAACTGCACATGTGCAAAATATAGCAAAATTTGTCTTTCATAATTTCGAATAATAATTCATTTATATTGGGCAGCTTATATAAAAATTCCAGTTGAATACATTTAAGAATTAGCAATATATCAGCCATCCAGTGAGCTGATTATTGGGCTTTCTTCACAAACTGATATATTTTCAACACGAATCTTCGCACCGCTATTTATTATATTTCCAATCTTTATGCAATCAAATACTGAGGGTTAATGAGTAACAAAGGTAAAATTCCAATGCAAAATAGCATTTTATTGAACTAATTCACTTCGCTGGTGAGGACACTGACCAATTTCATTGAGACCATCGTTCGCATAACCACAGGTTGCATTCTGAGCATCTTCTATTGCCGAATGTAACATGTCACTAGGAATATTCATCACAAGCAATTATATTTTATTCATTAAGGTCGCTAAAGTTCGGATCTAGAATTCCTATAACTGCACATAAAAAAGTCATATGGTGGTAAATCCGGGAAACAACTTGTCGTGCGTCCTGAGGACAGATGAGATGCATGCTGAACTCAGCAAATACTTGGCATGTTTTCTAAAGTTTTATTTTTTTCTTTATATTCCGAATTTATAAAACTGCAGTACACTATGTAATCGTGAATTTAGATTTTGAAGTTTCAACTACGTTTTGTGCTATCAGCGCTACACTTTCTTGCACCGCCGACTTTTGGAACTAATACATTTTTTTACAAAATCTTTATTCCTCATGTCTGCATTAGTCATCCTACAAATTTTACAGCATTCCTGTTTACATATCGATTTACAGATGTCTCTCAGTAGCGTCAGTTTAGGAGAAAAGAAAGTCTCTGTATGTGCATGCTGTCCCATGTCCACGCAACCGGTTCGGTCGCTGTAATGGCTTCAGGTACGGGGACATGGGGCGGCGTTCTGTATGTGCATGTTAAGTAAAAGAGGTGGCAGTTAAACGTTCTCAGATTTGTTTTGGTTTATACTCAACTCGAAACTAAAAAATGCATTGCATTGTCTCGAAACATATGAAGGAAATTTTCATAATCAACATAATCATTCATCAACCCTCTCATACCAAACGAGACGGTCCAGGGCTGTCTAAAAATTTCCCCTCAACAACGATGAAGGCCGTGTCTGAGGCGGCTGGCTTCTTGAGAGGAGAGGTGAGGTTCTGAGTCGCTTAGGATATTGTGAGGTCCTGATAAGCACCCGCAAATTTTCCCACGGAAAAAGTGACCGGGCCTCCCAGGTCGCTAGCAGAGAGCGGCCGGAGAAAAGGGCCGACAAAGCCTTCCCAGATTGCGTCATCCCGGAGGGTCTTCGTTTGAAATTCACCGCCATTTGACCTCGAGTGGACACACACGGAGCCAGGGAAATGCATTGCGTACGCCTAGAACCAATGCGATTGAGGAGTTAAAGACAGAGTTTTGTCATTGGGAGAAAGGGTCCCATCTCCTGCAAATGAAGAGCTGAACTTGTGACCCCGCCTAAAAAGGGCAGGTCACAAGGAGGGTTTTTAAGCTGGAACCAGAGAGGAATTGAGAGGATGATCGAGAGATCAAGATAGGGTTCGTTTGGAGAACCGGAGAATTAAATTCTCGTGACGGAGAATTTGGGGAAAGCAGTTCTCAGGCTGAGAAGCTGCTGTACCGGGCCTTGCTCCCTTAACCTAAGCCAACCTTTGGCTGTTTATCGCTCATCTCGAGTGGGAAGTTCTTAGAAACTCTGATTGAATTGGACGTGCCTTACGTCGCTACGAATTAACTTCTGGGTATTGGATATAACCCGTGAGTGGTTATCTGTTAGAAATCTGAGCGGATTCATCCCTCAGATCATTATTCCGGACTTCGGACTTATACTCGCCTAGAGTAGAACTTTTAGAACTTTTGCATTACCTCGAGTGAACTCGTGAGAATCTGCGAACTGTATCCAGATTGATTTTTGACTTGACTTATGCTATCTCGTCCTGAGTAAGCGGAGTTGTTTGAATTGATATTAATTTGTATATTTTGTAAAATTCAATTATTCAAGAATTTTCATTAAAATATTAATATCTTAATATGGCTGTGTCGTCTGGTGAGTCCTTCATAGCTTAGTATCGCTGAGCTAAGACCCCCTATAAGCGCGGCAGGGGGTCCAATTATCCTTGCCAACCACAGCCTATTTCCGTGCACCTTAAGGGTGTGGGATGCTGGGGAAATTGACCACCCAGATTGGGAGAGTCCAGTTCATATCGTTTCATCCCAAAAAGCCCCGGTTTTAAAGGAGATTTTTAAGAAAAAGGGCGCATCGGTATTAACTCTATCGATAAGGGAACATCTCTGCAAGCAAAAGACGGCGGCTGTCCGAAACGTCCGAATATCACTTTGAAATTTCCACCCCTTTTCGTTCAGTGTGATTGATTTCACACCCGCAGAGCTCGCTATCTTTGTTAGAGAGGCTCGCCTGGGGAACAGGGAGGTTTACTCAGAATTCGGACCGTGTCAGCTGTCATTGTGGTTTCTCAGTGGGGAGGTGAATTTCCCTTATCTTTGTAAGAGGAACTCGGGCGTTACCATATTTTGAGGACCCCCTGTTCCTATGATCTTAGGAATAAGAGGATTAAAGAGTTAAATGTTGTGATATCATTCGAAAATCGGTTTTTTACAAAAATTTATGAAGTAAAATCTGCTTACTTTTCTCAGCATGATTTCGGCATCTGACAGATTAAAATCCCGGGCTGAAAAAGAAAGGATTCCTTGTTAAAAAAATATACTGCGCACAGCACGCAAATACTCCTATATACATTACAGTATTTACATAAAATAGAAATACGAACTATTTGAAATTATGGAAGAAAGATAAAACTAAAAAATTACCTTTCGAGAATCTGTAGAACAGAGAAGGGTCTTCTAGAATTTTTGGAGTCACGTCATTGACAGTTCGTCTTCTCAACTGGAAAGAATCAAGTTAAAAAATCAAAGCGATGCATTTGAAACGGAAGGAAATGAAAACAACAAAAGTCATAGAAGAATTTTGGAAGTACTGATTATTCTCATACACAGAAACCCTTCGTGCTTTTGTGCATGCGCCAGACGAAATTGATTTCACCAAAATAAATATAGATACTAATAAAGGGAATTTTTAATTTTGGAAGAGTTAAAAAATGCAAAAATAATAACAGACAACGATAAGAAGTATGAATCCGGTGGATGACTTCATCAGAGGCCATTCATCCATGCAGCTTCAACACTGGAATAGGTTTTCTGTAGAAGCAAAATACTCTAAGGTCTGAATTTAATATTAATTTTCTCTAAGGCCTGGACCTATTCCGGATTAATTTCCTCTAAGGCCTGAACCCATTCCGGATTAATTTCCTCTAAGGCCTGAACCTATTCCGGATTAATTTCCTCTAAGGTCTGAACCCATTCCGGAATTCACCAAATGATTTCACCAAAATAGAGTTGACATGCAAAATTCACGAGCAGATGTTTACATTTTACTTAGCAGTAAATAGAAACATTTCATTTTAGTTTAATGATTTGCTGTAAAGAAAAATCAAAAAGGAAAAAAATACGCCTAATCGGACGAAGGTCATGACCTGGCAAAGAACTGTGGAAAAGTGATCATCTTACTTATTGCCTGTCACGCCTTTCCGTAGTAAAATCGTCCAAAAGTGCTAGTCTCGGTCTTTGAAATGAAAAGTAGTCATATGTAATAAAAAAATAGGTAAAAGAAACATAAATTAGTAATAAACAAAACTAAATTTAATACCATTACTCTCAAAATATTGTTACAGACATGGATAGTCGCTTCCAGCAATAATAGTCTTATGGTTGGGAAGAAAGTTTTACAGGGGTAGGTATGGAATAACTGGCAGAATATCCGACTTTTACTCTTTTTTTTTAGACCGGCATGAATCGTTTCCTATTCCACAAAACATGGAACGAGCAAATGTAATCCAACTTCTATCCTTGAAATTAGAATTTGAAGAATCAATTTGCTTCAAATTCTTTCTACAGGAACCCTTCCTACGTTCCTTTCCTCTCTTTCTATGCGTCTGGAACATAAAAATCTGCGTATTTCTGTGTAGAGAAGGTGAATCCCACTGGACTACTCGACAAAACTGAAATTCAGCTGCCAATCAACCGACAGCATATAATTGGACTTTACTTGGTAGATTTAACCTAAAACGCCTTTTTTATGGCTGTTGCTTAAATTTTCCCCACAAGTACATTACATAGATATTTAAATAAGGGATAGTTATGGTTTCTAAATACCTTGCTGGAAGGAAAAATGGAGAAATTTTCCTGAATTAGTGTCAAGAGAACTTCGTTTGATAGAATTAACATGAAACGCCTTTTTTATGGCTGTTGCTTAAATTTTCCCCACAAGTACAATATATAAACATTTAAATAAGGGATAGTTATGATTTCTAAATACATTGATAGAAGGAAACATGGAGAAATTTTCCTGAAATAGTGTCAAGAGAACCATAGTAATTGGTAGTAGAGGAGAGTGGGGTACCTTTGATTCTGGCTCAATTAGTTTACCAATCTCGCGGTCCAATACTGAATTACACTGCTCTAGTCAAGAAAAAGGAACAGCTTATAGTGGCGTATTCTTGCTGATGAATTCACTGCGTCTGTGAAAGTGTATTTCTTTTAAGGTGTCAACTCTCTAATGTTCGTTTGTGTTTGAACTAATCTTGGTTACTAATCACTACTGTTACAAAAACTATATTTAGTCTAACTTATTATATACAGGGTTCCCACTTATATCCGTTAGACGCCCTTTAACTTCTAAACGGTGACAGCTTAGGCCATGAAGTTGGTGTCTAGGTATAGTAAAAAGGCTATGCGCTACTCGATGAGACAACTTACAACGCCATCTATCGGCAAATTTTGGAATTAGTGGTCCTATCTCGAAAACGGTACAAGATACGGGGAAAAAGTCAATAACAAGATTGTAGAATGTCTTCGATTTAGTACGAAAAGACACCTTGAGCGCTATAATGCTAAGAACAAAACGCGTAAAACGAGCATTTGTTTGTTCGCATTTTCGAAAATTTTGACGTCATAAGACATGAATAAAAGGAGAAAATGCTATTTTTGGGGCAAAAAAATGAGCCTATTATACTTTTTTATTGTGGGAATAAATCAAACAACAGGTGTAGGGACCTTTCCGCCAACATTGCAGGACTTATTACTGTTGCTTGTGTTTGCGCACCAACTATATGCTAAAACGTGTGCAAAGTGAAATTTAAACAAGGACTCATTGCAACTGCATTATAGCTGACGGAGAGCACTTTGAACACCGAAAATAAAGGTATATTGTGATAACTAATTGTATTAATGTGTACAAGGTATCATTTTGTATTAAATCGAAGACGCTCTACAATTTTGTAATTGAACTTTTTTCCCGTATCTTGTACTTTTTTCGAGATAGGACCGCTAATTCCAAAATTTTCCGATGGATGGTGGTGTAAGTTGTCTCATCGAGTAACGCATAGCGTTTTTACTATACCTAGACACCAACTTTATGGTCTAAGCTGTCACCGTTTAGAAGTTAAGGGGGGGGGTGTAACGGATATAAGTGGGAACCCTGTATTTATTGAGGATTAATACCCTATCAAAAAATAAAGTTTTAGTCCTATAGTTGCGTGGTTCTATGTCGTTTCTTATAAGCTCTGCACTCCGGTGTAAAACCGGATACACCAAGTGGCGCAAGACCGAGCCAGACAGTCTTGATGATTCTTCTGCTGAATACAATAAAAACACATCAGACGTTGATTTTTTTATATTTTAATGATGTATTTTCTAATTTAAATAAATGAGAAGGTTTAATCCAATGTAGAAACTGTCTTAGCTGGCCCCACAAAAACTTCAGTGGCACGAATGAAGACGACAACTGCTTTACATGTGAATTTTGTAACTAATATCTTTAAATTGTAATAAAAAAGAAAAATGTGTGTTACTTTTCCACTGAAAATATAGTTTTCCTAATTTCACATAAATCTAACCTGTGTACCCTTGTTTTATCCCATTAGTGAGGTAAAACCGTTTGGTTTGACTTGTCTTATGAAAAAAAAACATTTGTAAAAAAGTAGTGAAACTATGGCTTTTCAGGAATTATCTATTTTGATCTATTAAACAAAACACATTTGAATAAAATTTTGAAAGCCCTATGTCGAATATTTTAGTTTCAACAAGCCTTCGAGTCTGAGATACCGGTCCTATCCCAATTTCCCCCATTTCTGTAAGGATTCTACCTAAACGTTATGGTGATTCTTTTGAAAAATATCAAATTAATTTATTCCGAAGCACGAAACCTAATATAGGCTATGATATAGATTGATTTACGTATTTGAAATCTAATTGAATGGATAGTTATCATTTCGAAACATGGTCAAACGAAGAAGGTGATCCCTGACCCAGTACTCCCACTCTTCAAATATGCACTCCATACTGAAATGAGGGCATTTGATCCACGATGACAAATTTAAAATGTGCGTGTACCAAGATCACATACACGATGAACTTCTTCAAATCGTGTCTCGAACTCACAACCCACCTTTGTCGACCAAGACAATTTTACCATGGACTCGAAATATTGATTTTAAGAGAAGAGAAGCCACTTTTATGTTAAGTGTTTAACGCCTTACTTAGGTGTATAAACTGGAACTTATAAGATTCCAGGCTCTTTCATGAAATTTGAATTTATAAAATGCATGTGAATTTTTATCTTAATTCTCGCTACAAAAATATTTTCTGTGCTTTGTGTCATTTAAAAATGGTTCAGGTTTTTTTGATGAAAAGTTTTCTCTCAACGATACAGATTCTTTAAAAAGTTCTTATCGAATTAAGTATTTTTTTCTCTTCTTCATTTTCAAGATTATAACTTTAAAAAAAATCAACACTTAATAAAATAAACCGACAGATGGAAGTAAAATGCAGTTTGTTACCTCTTCAACCACTGTCCTTTCTTCATCTGTGATATTATCCATTGCGATAATTGTGAAAATGGATTTCTCTGAAAAATTAATTTAAAAAGTTAAAATGATTTTAAATAAAGAAAAACGCATCAAAGAAGTTCATAAAAGAAAGGAAAAGGATATTATAATTTAAAAATTTGATTTTGTATTCTTTTTATTACTTTTGAACTCAAAATGTATTTTCAAAAGGTTTCAGAAAAGTTGCAAAATCCGTCATTAGGCGGACATAGTAACGCACCAGAAGCGAGAACCAGTTGTTGGACGAGATAGAATAGGAATCTGTCTATGTGGGACTGGCTTCTTAGATATGAAAACAAGAGATAAAACATTCAAATTCAAAAGGTAAATGCTAAATTTCATGTCAATGGTTCTTATCGTCAGACACTTTAATTTTTTTAAAAGCTTATCTTTAAAGAACAATTTGAAAGAGGTCATGTAACATACGTATATCACACAAGTGCACAAAGACTAATACTTTTTATCACTGAGGAAGGTCGAAGTTTTAAAATAGAATCTGAAGTTCATTCATCTTCTTGATATGATAAAAAAATAATCTGCATATTTAAAAATCTAATTTTGAAATATTTTTAAATAGAATCTGTGTCTCATTCATCTTTTTAAATGATATTCTGCTAATCTAAAATAAAGATCTAATCTGCATATTGGAAAAGCTAAAGATAATTTTGAAACGTTTAAAAAAATGTCCTGCACGTTCATCCATTTTATATGATAAATCTAATCGGCCCGGTTGAAAAGACAAAAATAAATTAAAAATATTTTTATCTGGCAGATTAGCGTCGCAAAATGTCAAATTATTTGACTTTAATTTAAAGCAAGATCAAGAAACAAGTAAAGAATACGCCTTTTGTAACAGTGATAATGTTAAATATTTATCAATTTCAACTGTGAAAACTGGTATGTACTTCAATAAATGAATAAAATGATTAAATAAACAATTAAAATCATGGGAAGTTGTCTCTATTTTAGATTAATAATAAGTTTTAGTATATTAGGAGTGCTTACGTTATACTTTAAAAAAATTAAAATAAAGTTTCTCTATTCTTCACATTAAGTTTCTACTTGATTCATTTGCATCTCAGAAACCAACCAATGATGCTCGCGTCAGAAATGGTGAAACGTTTCTTTCATCTATCGAGTACAATTTTTATTTCTTGGTTATTGGTGTTAATTGGTGCAATCGCCAAGCATATGGCATTTCTTGTCATTTTCCTGATATTATAAACATATTTTTTGCTTAAATCACCATTCGATAACATTTAATTTTAAATTCTACCTTCTGAAGTCATTCGAATTCTCTTCATTGAGATTCTCTCCACCTATCTTCTTCGATCCGAGTTACTTAGATCTTTCGTTTTAAAATAGCCGACTGACATATTTTTAAAATTAGGAAATGCCCTACTGAAAATTTTTAAGAAATGTTCAATTTTGTCCTGCCGAGTGGTCTCTAATCTGTGCAAAACAAGGTAGACCCCGCTATACGACATAAGCTGACCTACCCAACGGCTACAAACAGTAACACGCAAGCTTAGAATCAAGCAACATAGCCCCCCACACA
>BGPR01047210.1:0-11848 GCA_013235015.1 Araneus ventricosus
GCAATCCCTTGGTTAACGTCGGAAAGAGCCAGAAATCGCACGGGGAGAGGTTTATGCTGCAGGGAGGTCGGGGTTGCGGGCAGTCTGTGTTTAAAAGCTTTTCCTAAAGCCAGCCATTCACTTCTCAGACAAACTGCATATTTTAGAACGTGAGAAGGAAAAGGCCATAAAAATCTATGGAAATCAGCCAAATGGCTTGTGGTTGTCGGAATTCCGTCTGGACTGAAATCGGAGCGAAAAACGCTGGAGTTTAAAATCTCGCTTCAAAGGGACCCTCAAAGAAGCTAGCGAAAAAACAATGCCTTGCGTAGATTGAAGCCTCATTTTGAGGGTAGCATAAATTAAAATCAGCTGACTGGGGAAAATCGAAGAGCGATTAAGGGGGCATACGACTGTTGAACCTCGAAAATTTTCGATTTTATGAAAAACATATATATATCATTTAACTGTCTTTTCTGAACACTTTAAAACAATCCGCGTTAAAAATTCCTATAATTATGAAAGTTTTGAAGGAAAATGTATCGGCTATTTAACGTACACATTGAATACGGCCATATCTTTAAAGAGCTATATCTCAAATGTGTTTTTTTATATTGCGCGCACGATATCTCAACAACTATTGAATACTTTTGCATGAATTTTTTACTGAATATGTATTGTGCTATTTTCTACAAATTAAACCACAGTTTTGTATATATTTTCTCCAAAGAAGTTATTTTTTTTTTGGGGGGGGGTAGAAAAGTTTAAATTTTAACATTTTTATTTTAATTTGGTATATAAAATAGGAATTAAATTTAAATGTTAATAAATTGAGGTTCAATTTCTGAAACAGACTACTTGGATTACTTAGAAGCCCAAAATATTGTGTTTAGATATTTTATCCGTAATCATGCGCGCAAGGTGACTATCTCATTTTTTTCTCCAAAAATTAGACCCATATTAATTACTCTCTCTAAATAAATACATATCAGTATTAAGATTCGAAAGCGCGTGTGCAATAACAGAAAAAACAGATTTTTCTAGAAAAAAAGTTAGATTCTGAAATGTTTTGTTTAAGAGACGTAATGTATCGAATTTAGCAGTTTCCCCCCCCCCCATTTTGCAAAGGTTTAAATGGCGTATGTTCCCTTAACAAGCGGCTGTACAGAGGGGAAGAAGACCGCTCCCTCCACCTTCGTTCAGAGTTAGCGTCCTTTTAAATATCAAGTGAATGGCGTGCCTGTATTTTTCAATTAAAATGGGTGAAAATGGCATGGCTATCCTTCAAGCGAATGGCCGTCTTAAGAAGAATTTAGAGGCAAGACTGCGTCTGTGGGCCATTATCCTCATTAAATTAATCCTATGATCTAAGAATTTATATTAATAATTATAATAATTTTATAATATAATTAATTATATATAATTAATATATATATTAATATATAATATTTATATTATATAATTAATATATATATATAATATATATATGAAACAACATTTCCATTGATGTTGTGTTTATCCAAATTCAAAAAAGATGCAGTCGTTTAAGGCCAAAACTGTTTATTCCAGAAGTAAAGCATAATCATATTAGTTATAGAGTACTCTATGATAAAGATTTTTAAAAGATTATTGAAATAATAAAGCCCTGGCCAGGAATGAAGAATTACGCTTAAAACGGCGTGACTTGCACAGTGCGTTACATGATTACGAAAGAGGAAATTACGCAGACGCGGAGAGGTTTTATAATACCAAAAAGGGAAAAGTACCGAAGTTGAGGCTCTAGAAATGTTGCGACTCTTGCGAGTCTAGTTAGAGTAGAAGTGTTTTTTTATCATAGGATTGAAGTAGAAATAATTCGTTCGTAATTAAAAAATAACTGTCGTTAAAAAAGATTTATTTTAAAGATGGGAAAAATTCTTAGTCATTACATATATATAGATATTAATATATAATATATATTATATAATATAATTATTATATAATTAATAATTATAATAATTATATTAATCCTAAGGTGTGTCCATGTGGGAATTAAGCCATGTCTATAATTTAATTACAGTTCGAGAAGAAGCAGAAGAAGTTCGCTTCGAGAAGAAGCGGAAATGTAAGGATACTGACAACGATAAGAAATAATTGTTCCGGAAGAAATAACGAGTAATAAACTCGCAAAGTAAGTATGTAAGGTTAAACTTTTGTACTTTTTCCAAACTTCTCTTTACCTAAGGCACTTCAAAGCCCTCTTTGACCTTAGCTAATGAGTTGAACTACCCGCCACGCTGATGTCGTGTCATCAGATAATTTTGCTCTTAATACGAGCGTCACAGCCTGTTGTTTTTGGATAACCCTATTTGATACGGACTGATGTGTTCCGAAGCTTTACTTTTCATTATTATTTATTTACTTTACATAAGACTCAACAGTTTTGCGGCCAGTAAAAGCCAATCTCTACCAACATTTTTAAAGAGTTGAAAACATAATCTATAATGCACTGATGGAATGTAATAAAGTGTTGACCTCTATTTTTTAAAATTATTAGTATCATTTATTTCTGCCTTTTATCGGATTTTTTTATTTACAGCTCATGCGACTTCGAGGAATTTTGTTGCGGATTTATCGATTTTGAAAAAAAATTCGTTGGTTTTGGTGGTAGCTTTAAAAAGGTTTGCTGCATTTCAAAAAGTTTTCGCTTTAGACCGAAAGATGCGATTTGTGTAGCGACATGTATGATAATGACCAGGTTCGGAACATTAGAATATTCATATTATGGTCGAATGATTATGCGGGGAAAAATAATAAGGTAACCAAGGACGAATACCGACCCACCTCAGATGTTATATAAGTAAAACTAAATATTTTTATCTCAAGGTCAAGCGTCTTCCTATCTTGGTTAGACAGGAACAAAAGTAAAACAATAGAAAGTAGAAATTCTGTTCATGTATAATTCGAAGGTAATGGGAGAACAGCTTTTTAAGTATTCGTCTTCCATCTTTTTGACAACTATTAGTCGCGATAATTTATGCAATTTATGTTAACGGAAAATGCGTATTGCATCTTAAGAAGGGAGATGAGAAAAATATGAGTAGGTATTTAAGATTTTAATGCATTTTCAAAACAGAAAAATGATTACTCAACCCCTAACTTCTGTAACGTATAATTAATATAGAGTATTTATAGACCTTTTGAAAACAGGATATTATTTTTCTTTGTGGTTCTGTTGTTCTACAAAGCAACTGCTTTTCCTAAATCTGCTTCTGCAATTTCACACACATTTAAAAAATTCAAAAGTAAAGAAATCCAGAGTTTTCATAGGACAACTACGAGGAGTGTAAATAATGAAGATATAAATTCATAGTATTATTTTAAGATAATTTAAGCTGTGTTTGATAGGTTTTATCCACGATCAATCATGGTCAAAATGGAAATATTTCTCAGTTTTTGGGAAGCAATAGTTCGCAATGTCTACTTTTCTATGTGCAAATACTGACGAAATTCATTTCAAATTAAAAGTGGATGTTAAATTTGTAGTTATGGAGAGCTGGTGAAGTAAAAATAATATAATTTTAATAAGACACTGTGCCTTACGTGAGGAAAATTGCAAGTAGAGCTAAAACAATAATTTTAAAAAGTCTCTCTTGATATATATGTACGGAAGAAAGGAAAACATTTTTTGTTCAGTGTTGATTTTAATACTTAAATTTCAAAATAACATTATTTTTCTGCATATTTATATCAAAACAAATCTTCCTTTTTTATTGTGAAGCAACTGATGATTTATGTTTGATTTTTACTGTTGTAGTGCACCCATGCTGCGCCATCTTTATCTGTGATGTATATAAGTCAGTGTCGACCTCCGGGCTATGGGAATTCCTTTGGTCTAGTGGTTAAGATACGCGACTCCGGACTCAAAGTTTTTAGGTTCAAAAGCACCTGCCTACTAAAGTGGTGACTACCGGATGAAGAATACGCACCAACTACTTTCTGTCCCACTAATAAATGGCAGCACCACAAATCACATCAATTCCAACTTCTACTATATGCGACAGAAGGTAGCATGACAACTCCTACAGCAAAAGCAGCTCTCCCATTTCAAAGTCTATGACGCATTTCATAGCACAAAGCCTGCACGTGGCTGCGCACAAACAATTGGGGCAGCAATCTGCGCATATACACGCAACACACGGTAGTACAATTATAGCTTCATTGATTGATATCAAGCAAGCTGGGGGTTGCTCATGTAGTGCACCCGTGCTGCGCCATCCTATTCTGTGATGTATATAAGTCGTTATCTACCTCCAGGCAATGGGAATTCCTTTTGTCTAGTGGTTAAGATACGCGACTGCGGACACAAATATCTTAGGTTTTAAACCATATAAAAAAATAACAGCAGTCCTCCCAAGCACATTTCAACTTTGCTTAGAAAAATAAAAACTATACTGAGTGACACCTTCTAAAGCCGAAACTGAATAACACCTTAAGAAGCATTTTTGTGTTGTGTCCATCCATATTGTTTGAACGAATATTGATGTAGGTGCATTGAAACGAAATATGAGTTACAACTAATGCTTGTACACAACTTATTTTGATAATAGTTTCCAGAATCTTTAAAAAAAATCGGATGGGCTGACCACTCCTGTAAATCCAATTTTAAAAAATTATGTAAACTAATTTTAAATTGTTGAAACCTTCAACGTCCATATCGATGAGGAGTTTTAATTTTGATCGAAGCCGTTCTGTCTCATAGTTTACCTGAAAATTATAAAATCTTGCAAACCTATATGACTCCCAGTTTAGTGTAGTAACTAATGTGCGCCTGAAAAATGACTGAATGATATTATCTAGAAAGGCTGTTATCAAACTCGAAAGCTTTCTGTTCTTGTTTTCAGAAGATTAGAAACAGAAACAGATATAATATCTTTATCATTTAGATTAATGTATTAAAAGACAAGGTACCAACGAAACAGCAAAACATATTAAACTGAGATATGCGGGAAGCAGATTAATAAACAATACATTCAAGAAAATTTAAAGTATTTCAGTACATTTTTCATTATTACTATCTAGTTAACATTTTGTTCATTTTTCATTATTACTATCTATTTAAAATTATGGATAGTAATTATTACCGTTTTCTTTCCATGAAGGTATATTTTTTGCTCAAAGGAATTTAATTGCTAATTTTATATGCCTAGTTCCTTTTCTGTGATACTGGGTTGAATAAATGACCAACAACACAAACGTAAAAATAACAAGAAATGTTCAGACAAATTTTTATTTTCATTACTTTGACATCATTTTGAAGCAAAAGTTTGTAATAAATAAATTACAGTTACGAGATACACTACAATTAAGACTAAGATACTATTAAGAACTTGCATATTACTCTTTTTAAGCCATAAAATAAAGAATCGATGGATAAATTTATGAAATTGGAACTAAGCCAGCATTTCAAAGCCTTCAGCATTTACAATCAAGAGAAAATCCTTTTCCACAAATATAAGCTACGGAATCTCAATTCTCAGGAATAAATTTTATAGTATAATTTTCATTTCTTAATCATTTGATTAAACAGATTACAGGTTGATTAAACAGAAATACATTTCTATTAATGATTATTGCCATCAGATATGAATGTTATATTTCTTTAGGACTCTCTCTCTCTCTCTCTCTTTCTTTCGTTTTCCTCTCTCTATATATAGAAAATGATTTCGTTGTTGAAGTCGTTAAGTAAGGAATAGGCCGAGTTATTAACAATTTTTTTTTATTTATTATGGGAGAGTGGCGGAATATACGTACATCTCGTATGAAAGTTTCAGGTCAAAAGAGCACGGAAAATCCCTGAGTTCTCTCAGATAGGGGAAATATTGTCTATTTTTAGTAAATTACGTAAGTGTTTTAGGGAAAAGTATAGCGCCAACAAGTCTCTGATTTCGCGATTTATGTGGGCGCGGGGAGACGATTAAAATATTCTTTTATTAATAAATATGCCAAAACATAAGATTTACTACACCTCCAGCGCGGCAAATAAAACGAAACTGGAGTTTAAGAAAAGTTATTTTGGAATATATTAATATTGTACTAAGATTGTAAGATATATTGTGACAAAATCGACTTGTGGGTGTACGTGAATGCAGTCCAATAAGCAGGATTAAAAAAAATAAAGCTCTTTATTTTACAAATATTCCAAGCAAAGAAACGTAGCACAAGTATTAACACAGCACTATTAAAAATTCACAACAGAGACTATCTATAAATCTCAATGCAACGCTCAAAGTTTCTTGCTAGCTCACCAGCTTGTTTGCTGATCAAATTCCAACTGACTCTTCTTGGCTTGAGAGCTTGCCTTTTATACTTTTCAGCAGGAAGTGACTTCATTACGTAGGAAGTGACTTCATTACGTAGGAAGTGACATAATCTCTAGAAAGTTCATGAAACCAGTAGAAATAGGTTGAAAGTTCGAGGTCCTACTAGAGAATTCATTTTGTCGCCAAAGTCGCCAAAATTGTCGCCAAATTTATCGTCAAGTCGCCAAGATTAGCATCTCAGGGAAACGACTTTATAGCTTTGTAACAATATAATATTAGAATTTAAAGTAAAATTAAGTGAGATTATATATATATATAATTATAAGTCATTAAATAACAAAAGCAGGCCGAATTATATTCTAATTTTTATTTTATTATGGGAGAGTGACAGACATGCGTGCATATTAGTTGAAGTTTTTAAGCCAAAAAAAACAGAAAACCCTGCTTTTTCTCAGGTAGGGATTTAACAGATAGACAAGTGATCAAAGTGAAGGGAATAATAGCTATTTTTAGTAAATTACCTAAGTTTTTTAGGAGAAATGCATGGCGTCAAGGAGTCCCTGATTTCGAGGTTTGTGGGCGCGTGGGGAGAGAGAGAGAGAAACGATTAAAATAGTCTTTTAGTAATAAATATGCCAAG
Organism: Araneus ventricosus; assembly: GCA_013235015.1. NCBI lineage: Eukaryota > Metazoa > Arthropoda > Arachnida > Araneae > Araneidae > Araneus > Araneus ventricosus. The sequence continues at coordinate 6,922 of BGPR01047210.1, forward strand.
GCCAGAGATTTAATATACCTCCAGCGCGGGAAAAAGAACGAAACTGGAGTTTAAGAAAAGCGATTTTGGAATATATTAAGACTTTAAAATATATAATATTAGAATTTAAGGCAAAATTAAGTGAGATTATTACATATATATATATATGAACTTAATAGCTGAATTGTTAAGAGTTTTGTTTCCATTCAATTTTGTTTATTAAGCATCTATTAGAAAATTATTTTATACAGAATCATACAAATGAATTAACTAAAATTCTCGATGAATAATTTTATCGTCATAAATGAACAACAAATATTTTTCAACGAAAATTCAATAGCCCTGTTACTCATAAGTTTCAAGCATTTGTGGAATAGATTATCGGAAAGCATTAATATTGACCTTTTTTCTTGAACATGAGCATTAAATGACTTTCTTACCAAACTTACATAAAATGCAAAATGTTTCGTGGTTTCGGTGGACTCGCAGCACTTGTGACTAAGAGGCATTAATTCAACATCTATAGATAATGATAAGCATATTCTGTGAATAAAACTGTATGGGTGGAAACAGGTAACCGCGTCTCTGCATAATATGTTCTAACCAGGAAGTCGCTGATATATAGCTAATGTTTGGCAAAATGTTAGTAAAAATATGACAACTGCAAAGTCGCGTATAAATATTGTTGCGAAAATGGCCCAGTGGGTGGACGTGAAAACAGTCCAACTAGCAGGTTAATGGAGAAAGACGATTTATTCAGAAATATTCAGGAAACACGAAGCGCAGGTAACAGGAACAGTTGTACTTATACAGATTATCTACACAAACAGTCAAATCACTAGCAATAACAGTAGCAGCACTTCCGGATCTAGCAGCACAAACAGACAGCAATTCACTAATGAGAACAGCAACGGCACTTTAAATACCAATCGGCGTCTAACAGCTTACTAGCTCGTACAGCGGATAAAACTCCACAGAGAGATTCCAAAGACGTTCGAATTCCAAAGGCGATCTCAGTCGTTCTACACGTTCAAAGTTGATCAACACACTACTGCTCTGTGATCCGAGCACGATCCGTTTATAGTCTCTCCGACAGTCCGTGACGTCACATGGAATCATCTATATAAATCCGGATCTCCGCTCTAATAGAGATTTCGAGAAAATTCCAGCATTTTTGAGGTCACTCATTTCGTCGCCAAAATGGTCACCAAGGTCAGGGGCTCAGGCCTGGCTGCTGCCGGTCATTCCATATTTACTCCTGTAAAAATCTTTTCCCAACCATAAGACTAACATTGTTGGGAAGCGACTTTCCATTTTCGTAACAATATACAATTTTCATTATAAATTTTTTCTACTGGTATTCTAGGAACATTCTCGGGGTCTTTTTGACAGTTTCTTGAGGAATGAACATCTCATTTTCACTCCGTTTTATTTTTAATTTAGATATTTAGAATGATAATATTCTATAATGGTTTATCCCATAACGAATTTCACACATATTTTTAAGTCTTTTTTGTTTCTGAAGGATACGACAATTAAATATAAATGTCAAATGTATTTCTTTTCTTGCTCCCATATCGTCGCAATTAGTACTTAATGATAGGGAGGAATGTCTGGCTTATAAAATAAAAATTACAAGCGATGGAACTATAAATATAAAGTATGTTACTGCAGGTACAAATGTCTGAAAATATTTATTTAAAGTAGAAGGTGGAGTACCGGTCGCAGAAAAGTTCAGTGAAAAAAATTTCTTTTATGAAGAGTTGATGATAGTTTGAATTAAAAAAAAGCAGTAAATTCATTATAAAATTATTGAATTCCATCTTTATAATTAATAAGAGCTGAACTAACTTTGATTTCAATCCTTTTAATTAATACAATTATCAGGGAAATCTGCAACGCTAAAACTCAAATTCTTTCTTCAGTAAAAATCATCTTGCAACTCAATTATCAGGGAAATCTGCAACGCTAAAACTCAAATTCTTTCTTCAGTAAAAATCATCTTGGAACTACCTTTAGATATTTTTAAAATGTACTCAAATAATAAAAATTCATAGATATCGTTTTATATAGCAATTATATCAACATCTTAAATACAGATTATTAATAAAAATATTATTAAAATACATTAATATCAAAGGTTTGTTAATGCATGTAGAAATATGTAAAAATATAAAATCGAATTGTTAGCAGAAAGGAAACACGACGGCTTATACATCTGAGATTTCTCTTTTTACAGCAGCGGTGATATAAATTTGCATTGTATTTATCTTTGGAAAATAGCGCAAAATATAATGATAGTCTAGTTTAAGCTATGCGCAAACAATGGTAAGGAGCAAACAAGATGATAAAAGCAGGCGTTTAGAAATTCTAGGCACATAATTTGAAAGTTACTTTGAAGGACATTTAACATCCGTTTGCAAGATAGTGCTACGCCGTGAACAACGTGCTTTACATTTTTACTTTCTCGTATACAAAGAGAAAGTTTTGCAATCATCAAAAAATTCGATCTCGAGATTTTGACGAATCTCCACGTTTTAGACCTCCCTGAGTCCGAAAAACACAATTTTCGAATTATGTCTGTGTGTGTATGTGTGCCAGCCTGTGTGTGTGTCTGTCTGAGTGTGCGTCTATGTGTCTGTCAGTGAATACGATAACTCGAAAACTGTTAGATATGCGGGGATGAAATTTGGTATGTGGTCTTTACACATAATTTGTAGGTTTCTATCAAATTTTGGACAAAATCCGTTAAAGGGAAGTCTGTTTGTTTGTATGTCCGCGGTCATGTGAACACTGTAACTCAAAAACTTGAATAGCTAGATTGATGAAGTTTGGTACACGGCTTTATCGTCATGAATGTAGGTCCGTATAAAATTTTAGGCCAAATCCGTCAAAGGGTTGACTGTCTGTCGGTCTGTATAATTTACTATTGAAACAATCCGTTATCTCCACACGCATGCGTACTGGAAGCAATCTTCTATGCACGCGAAAGCTATGGAGCGAATTACGTCAGTTTGTCCTTGAGTCCCGCAAGAGCGGAAAATCGGTACGCATCTCTTTGAATTTGATTCTTTACCTAGATATTTTTCAATCACTGTAATGAAAAACCTTCTGATAGTCATTGGACACTGGGTAACAGTAGGTTCGAATTTTTTTATCCACGCGGGGGAAGGGGAAACGGCACCTTTTGGGGAAGTATACGAGAAAGTTTAGGGGAGAATACTCCCGCTGGTTTTTCTAAAAATCAAGCTTATTTACAACTGAATCAATTTGAAATTCAAAATGAATTGTTTTTATCTGCGATACGAACAACTTTATTAATAATAGCAAATTGTAATTGCTCTTTTTTCAAATGGAAGGCGATTTATTCTTGATCTGATCACCAAAATGTGCAAGAGTAAAAACAAAATAGAAAGAGTCTAAAAGTTGGTTGAACTTGTTAATAAAACTCAATTTTTTAAATTATAAAACAAACTGAGAAATTGCAGGGAGCAACTACCATTACACTTATGAAGTTTTTTCCTTTTTCTAATGCTACGCTGCGAATCAACTATCTTTTCTAAAATGAACTTAAAATATTTCTTATGCTCTTTATACTGAAGAGAAACGAAGACTAGCATGTCAAAGTAAAATTCTCTCTAAACTATATTTTCTGTTTGCTATAAGTGGAGAAATTTAAAATCATCTTAAAATTGCATTAATATCCGATGATAATCAAGATCCCTACTTAAATTATTTTGCTATATTTCCAAAGTTTTACAGAGGAAATAGCTTGTATTCCTGACTTTAAAAGGTGAAGGATTCCACTTATATACATTTCAATTTTCGAGTGATAAACACATATAAAAGAAGAAAATGCGAACATACAATTCGAAGAATTCATTAAATTATTTAATAAAGCAATATTTTACTCTTTTTCAATCCAAAAACAAAAGAGTGATCAATCTATCTAAACTTCAAATAAATTTTAAAATATTTATTCCACTGTTTGAAATATAGTAAAACAATAAAATGAATTTAGAAAGGTAATTATTTATCATTAAAATACAGACCAAATTCTGTGGGCTTGTTTTTTCCGTATGCTTAGAACTTTACTTCGTAATTGTGATACCTTATTCGGTGTAATGAAAAGCTAACCAACTTTTTCTTTTCATATAAAAATTTCAAAACGAGTGGAATCTAAACTCAATTATTTCAAGACTCTACTTAAACCATTGTTTAAAAATTAAAATAACGTAAAATTACAAATTAAACTTAGAATTATTGAAAAAACATACCAGATTTTCTTTTCTGTATGACTAACACAACAATCTTTTAACTGGAAGCAGTCAAGTCTTCTCAGAAGGGTTTTTAAGTTACTACCTCACAAGTCAGTTCAGAATCGAATGGATTAATTACTGGAGCTCTTTTCAAGTTCCTTTACATAATACTTGATTTAAACGAGTTATTAACTCTTTTATTTTATTTCCCCCATCTTTTTATAAACCGCCTCCAGCGATTTTCTTTTCTAATAAAAGTCATTCTACAAGAATTAAAATACATTAAACATGAATGGAGTCTTCTTATGTAAATCAGCGATAAAACTTCGGTTTCTCAGAGATAACTATAAAATTAAGCATGCGGGAACATACTCGGAACTACGCCTTTAAAATGACTTGTTGAGTTTTGTCAGCAGGGGTGAAGTGGAGGAGGAACGCTCGGGAACGGAGTCCAGGCACCGCATTTTTTTCATGAGAAATAAATGAGAAACCAGCGGGAGTGGTCTCCCCTAAACTTTCTCGTATACTCCTAACACATGTAGAGAAAACTAGAATAATAAAAGACGTCAAATAAACTTCCGTCGCAAGTAAACCAAAGTTGGAACCACGCGTGGTTTGAAGGATCAAAACAAATTCAAATCTTCTGCTCATTCTTTTGCGCAACAGGACCTGGCGAGACTCCCTAAATG
>BGPR01047211.1:0-11847 GCA_013235015.1 Araneus ventricosus
GCATCTTTCTGTACATTAAACTGTAAAATCTTTTGATTTTTCGATGTCATTGTCTTTGAAATTAATAGTTTAAATACGTTAACGCCCAGCGCCCTATTTATAGACGGTTACAATTCACATCAGTGGATAAGCCGAAAGTATTCTATTTTTCTTTCCCCTTCGTCTCACAAGTCACTATGCATTCCCGATCTCCTAAACAATGTTCAATATACCATCCATTAGCCAGATTTTGAAGTTAAAATATCGTTTTTACATTTTTTTCGTTTTTCTTTGATTTATTTTCAAGAATGTGGAAGGAATTCAAAATTAATCTTTATTTTTTGATATGTTACTATATTTAAAAAAATTTTTAATATGCAGAATCATTTTGACGTAATCAACCATACGAGAAGAGAATAGATAAAGAGACCATGTAGAGAATGAAAAACAACAGCAACCCTCTCTGACTGTTTACGAGTTTTGGTGGATAGATGGAACATGCATCAAGTATTAGAACCAATGCACCAAGTTAGAATTTGTGAACCCACCTGTCGCGAACCCTCTTCCCAACTAGTGACGTAACTGGACGCTTGAACTTTTCCACCAATCCAGAGCAAGCTACTTTAGCTAGGACTCTTTGAATATTAGTCGAGAGTTGGTGGGAAAATAACCCAAAAACAAATAATATGTGCAAATGAGCATTCGAACTTTCTTGAATGTGAAATTTTGATCAACCTTTTCTTAATGTGTGTATTTTTAAAGAACTTTTATCATCATGTAAATAACCATTGCTTGGTTATAGTTGAGTGGTTTGTTTACTCTTGTGCGGGGAGAATGTAAATAGGCAGAGGCGATTTCGCCACCATCAATAAAAGACGTGTTCATTTCAGTGGCTTTCTCTTCCTTTGCATTGGATATGGATTCAATAATTATATTTCAGAAAGTGGATCCTCAGCGCTCCCGGCCCGTGGAAACTGAGGTAGTCGTAATTGATTTAATTTGTTGATTTTACGTCTAAAGGATTGTGACACCACCCATTGTTAGATTGCAATTATTGCATCAACATCATTTTTTCGGCTTTGTCAGTATTTTTAATTATTTTAATTCTTCGCCACTAAAGTTTCTTTCTTTTCTTGTGGCAACTTTGGATAATTTTGAAATTCAAACGTTAATTTTAACCGTTTCATTTAATTTCTAAATTTTACTTAATTATTTACTTTGTTTTCGATTTAATTATTATTTGTCTTAACTTTTGTTGTTGTTTCCATTAAGGTTTCAACTTTATTAATTTTTAAATTCAAATTTTGCTACGGGATTATTTCTTCGCCATCTTGGCGCGTAGGTTTTTGGTGTTATCAGGCTTTTGGCGTCTGTTACTGGAATCGTTTTCCGTTACGATTGGAACTTTCCTTTTGTGTGCTTCTCTGAACGATTGAGGGTATTGGCAGCTGCAGGTCCCAGGGCCTTTTTTAGGCTTCTGGGGACCTTAAGGCCTTCAGAGAGTCAACCATTTTATATATATTATTATTTTTCCGTTGGAGCAAAAATGATGCAAGTGTTGTATTCTTCAACAAGATTTTTCGTGTGATGATGTAAGCTTTGATTTTTCTTCAACAAGATTTTTCGTGTGATGATGTAAGATTTGATTCTACAAATTTGAAATCTTCTGGATTCTGCGAATTTTAAAACCTTCATGCAGTGAATGGTGTCGTCGAAGGGAAAAAGTTTTTTCTTTTCATCTTTCTTTATTCAGATGAAAATTGGAGAAAATTGTGACTGCTTTTGGTGCTAAAATGTTCGATAACAAAAAAAAAAAATCAGTAGCTAGAGTGCTCTGATTATTCAAGCCCTGCACTAAAGATGATCAGGGTGCAATAATTCTTCAATAGCCTGCTCTGCCAAAATTTACGTTAACTGTGTGTTGATGAAAATGTGCAAGGAAACTTGTTAGTATACCAATTATGCGACTGTATTACCTCAAGAATGATAATGTAAATTTTGATATTACAAATTCTCCAAATTTTTCATACAACGTGTGCTTTGGTTAGTTTTTTTTATTACAAGGGAAACAAAGACTGTGATGTGCTCTGTAAATGTACCGCCTTTTCTGCAGAATCAAGATGTTTCTTAAATTTGTGGTTTCTACCTAATATCCTTATTAGTATATATTTTTTGAGCCTGCAGTGCGTTGTATTATGTGTAGCTACATATTTTTAATTTGGTTATTATATTTTCTAAAAATGTGCATCATCTTGTAAATGTGTAACTTATGGCAGTGTTAAAGTAATTTAATTTAAACTATTCTAAAATAAAAAAGATTTAAATTCATAGATTTTGATTCTGTTTTAATTTCTCTGATTTGTTTTTTACAACTAGTATTGTACTACCACTATATGCAAATTAACTTTTAATTAAGTAACTAGGGTTTTCAGGTCAGTAAAGGTAGGTGAATTATTTCAATATTGCAAGAATGGCTTATTATTGTGTTTATGATTGAGTACCCAGAATTAATTAATTGTTCAATATATATTATGATTTAAATTTTATTTCTGGGCTTCTACCTTGCATCAATATTTTTTATAAATACCCTAGCAGTACCCCTTAATATATGATTTACCAACATATTAAATTATTAACATTTTTAAAATAATTAAAAATACTGACAAAGCCGAAAAAATGATGTTGATGCAATAATTGCAATCTAACACCCATCTTTCATTTGGCAAATCTGTATGTCAAAGTCACTCTGTATATCTACAAAAAAGTTTTTTTGAAGTTATTTTTTTCTACCAATTTTTCAATGATTTTTCTAAAAAAAGTATTTTTTTCGAAATTTAATTGTGCTTCACAGTTATATTAATCTTGGAGTTTTTAATATAAGGTTAAAAGAAATTAACTGAAATCAGTGCTTTGAAAGAACTTGGTGTTAACGGGCTAAAAATGTTCAAATATAACTTTAAACTCATCGACAAATATTTTATATGCAAAATATTTTAATCTGGACGGATCTGCGATGTCAGTTGACATAGTATCGGCTTCGGGGTCGGAAGGTTGTGATGTAACAAAAGTTTCTCATTTGAGCAGCTTTTTAATTTGCTTTAAAAAGATACTTTTAAATACTGCATATCTAATATTTTCATTCTAAACTAACATAAAGTCACTGCTTTATGGCAACAGAGAAATAATGAATTAAGCCCTCAGTATTTTAAAATACTTACATTTAAAAAAAGAACTGAGAACTGTCACATTACTTCCTTTTATCTAAAAGGCACATGCATCTATTATCAATCTCCAAATTATTTTTAGGCCTAATAATTATTACCCTTTGGAATTTTTTTTTTGTGTGTGTACTGTTAATCTCGAAACCTCGTGCATGATTGACAGTTAACAAGTTTAAAATTTTTGCTGAGATAAAAAAAATATCATAATGAAAATATTACATACATAACATTGTCCATCCCTTTCGAACCTTGTCGACACCGACATAACCGTGCGTATTCAGCCATTTGGATAACCAACCTCCGAGGAAAATCAGCGGGAATTGAATTGCGAATGGAATGGAATTTAAGATACCATTCTAAAAAAAGAAGAGTTAAATTAAAAGAAAAAAGAATGCATAGGACAAATCATACGCCTTAAAAGCCGTATTTCTTTTCTTAAACTGTTTTTAAAACTTTCTCAAAATTATCAAGATCGCCAGCGGATGTGTTGTCTCGACTTTCTTATATTAAATACTAGCAGTAAGCGCACGGCGTTGCCCGTGGAATCAGGACTTCAACAAAATGAAAAAAAAAAAAAAAACGCCCACAATGACATGAAAAAGTTTTGAAAACAAAAGATACACATTATTTATTTTCCCGCTTGTTTTTTTCTCGCGATAATGACATTTTAACTCTATAAAAACAGTACAGAGTACGTTAATCCAAAGCAATATTAAAATATTGCAACGTGAAAATCATTATTATACAGCAAGCAAAATATGCGAGACAAATAAACACGTGAAGATACTGCCGAAAATAATAATCGAAGTCATTCAATTGACGGTTATGACGTCACTTGCGCTCTGTCCCGTCAGCCAATGAAATTGCCAGCAGCGTTCCGGAGAAAGTGCAGCGGGAACAAGCTCGTAGAGAAAAATATCTTTCAACTGACCAGGAAATATTTAATTAAAAAAAAACCCGGGAAAATATATTTTAACCCTTCTTGCTGTAAATCCAACAGAACCGTTCCAGTTATAAGCTGAGATAATTAAAAATAATACTGTTATTAGAATGTCGGATGCTAAAAACAAAAATAAAATTTCGATGGCAAAACTGACTATTTTTTAAAAATTTCTCAAAATCCAGTAAATTACGTTTGAAGCTCAAAACAAATTTCATTAGAAAGAAAATTGTTAGTTCTATCCGATGGTGTATTGATTGTTTTTCAAATATCATTAGAAAAGATACTACAACCGTAAACGTGCCAAAAATGACCCAAAACAACAAAAAACATTAAATCTTAGTAAGTACTAGATTTAAAAAAAATTCTTATTTTTCTTGTATTACTATTTTCAATCGCTGCTTTTTTTAATATATTCACCACAAGTGGTACCTTTTTCCATCTATCTGAAGATAAACTTATAAAAAATTCCGGAATCGATCCGATCCGCCTAGCATTGCAACGTCGTGCGCCATCCACCTTACCAAAATGGGCGATTTCTTGAAGTTTACATACATTTTTAAGCAATTATATAAAGTTTCATCTTAAAGAAAATTGTTTTCTATTTATAATCTTGCTTTCTACGAATAAATATTCTAATTCGCACTTGATCTATAAATTTAATATGCTAGTAGGATATTAAATATTCTAGTTTTCATTAGTCATATTCTTATTCTAAGAATTAATATTTTCTTTCTTCTCTAAAATTTTTCTTCATTTATAACCTTAAATAATTTTTTAATCAAAAGTATGAATATCAAATTGAAACCGTAAAAGCGCGAGATTCTGAAATACAGTAGAACCCCAGGAATCCAAACCCCAGAAATCGGAAATTTCGGATAATCGAACATCTTTTTTTAATTTTCTGAAAAATGTTTACTGAAAGATGAAGGGAAAATAACAATTACGAATCAGAAACAAAGCTATTGTTTATTCCCAACTTAAAAGAAGTATTTGAAGTGGTTTTCAAGAATGAATACAGCACCTTAATTAGTAAAAACAAATGCAGATGTCTTCTTTTTGCCATCAATTTGTTTGCCACTGTACAGTGCGAATCGCCGCGCAGTGGCAAAAAAATGGTAATCTTTCCGCACTACTTCTCGGAGCACCCAGAGTCAATACTCCATTGCATTTGGTCTATCAAGATTTATTTTACCGAATTTCCCGGAATTGGAACAGAGGTCACCCCCAATTAGTTCGGATTCTAGGGTTCTACTGTATACACTTTAAGTAAATTGCAATTTTAATTACATTTTTACTTATTATTATACACACTTCTAATGATTCCCCAGGAATTTCTTCCTTATGATTTCTTATGATAGGAAACTCTTTTTAAAATTGCTCAATTTTAGAGAAAAAAATCTAATATTATTTCCCACTTTTTACTAAACTAAGCGTGTTTAAATTTTTTTATTTTTATTACTTACTTTTTAGTCTTTAATAAATTTCATAATTCATGATTATAAATATATTAATTATGAAATATGTTTGATACATTTTATAATTCATGATTTAAAATTAATATTTCTCATATTAATTATTAGATGGCGCCACCTGCATGAAATCAAAATTTTATTTAATTATCATATTAAATGACACTAGAGAGTTTTGAAATGACAGTAAAACCCTGGTTAACCGAACGCAGGTTAACCGAAACCCGAGCTATCCGAAATGACTCTGAAATCGAAAGCCAAGAAACCCGTATTGTTCTGCACTGAAATAATCGTGAAGACAAGACTTTATTGCAACGATATCCCCACTCCTTTCTTTTAAGCCTCTCCAAGAAGATCAGTGATTAATTTTGAATGTTAAAATTAAAGTTAATTGGTATTAATTATACTAATTACGATATTGTTTATCTATGCCTGTCAGGCGCATTAACTTTACTAAAGAACATAAGTGTAGCCTATAAAGAGAGTTTTAAATTCGTTTTACGCTCAAAACATTTCAGGTTTATATATTGTAATTAGATACAAAATATTAATAGAAATTTTTGGCTTAACCGAAAAAATCTTTAACCGAAGCGGATTCCCTCCTTAATTCGGTTAACCAGGGTTGTAATGTATTAAAATATTGTATTTTGATCGAGAACCAATAACTCCAGAAAACTTCAAAAGTATAGTACATAAGGGAGTGAGTTAAAAATAGATCACAAAATTCCAACTTTACAAACTTAAAACAAGTCTAGTTTAATGGTATTCCTACATTTACAATTTTTCTTGTTTTTGATTTTATAAAAAAAAAATTACCGTTTGTATGGGGAAATGCAAAATGTTCGCTAGAAAAAGTGGATGCTCTGAGATTTGATGAGTGATCGCCCAAAAATGAGAGAAAATTGAGTATGTCATCACATGAACTGGGACTGATGTGAGTATTTTTCTCCATGGCGTCGGAGGCCTCTGAAAGATAAAGTTAAAAATCAAAATAGCGAGAAGGAATTTTTCAATCTTAATTCTTCTAAATTTTAGATACAGTATTAATATAACAAGACTCCGCGAACTTTTACAACAGAAGAGAGATAATAGAGCATACTAAGATCAGTGTCATATGTCACAGTAACCTAGAGTTGAAATCCATTCATAGCATCATAAACGTAACAAAATAATTGTTAATAAAATAAAATAAATTTAAACAAGCACGCTTGAAGTAGAGTACTGAAAGGTATAAAACATTTATTATTATCATTAAAAAACTAAAGGTGAAACCAAAAGTCGTAAAAGCCCGAGGCACTTTAACTCTCTGACTACTAACAGTTCTTAAAATCTGAGTACAATTGTATACAGAAGTTTGTTTACTAATTGATGGATGGAATGGATTCGTCCGCCCCGTTCCCCCTTTTCTCTTTCCTACGGGTGGTGGGAGATATGAATGGCAGGCCTTTCATCTCTTATCTCCCCTAAGGGTCCCTTTAATGACCATTCGCCCAACTGCCTTCTCCCCCCTTTCGGAACAGCAACCGGCCGAAATCCGCCCCACTAGTATAGAAGTTGCATGGCCGGGTTAGGAGTCAGAGTGTTAATTAAAATTTGATCACATATATAATATATTTTAGTTTTTAATAATCCTTAGGAATTTTTTCTTATTTCCTTCACTAAATTGACCAAATATTGGCTATACGAACAAAATATGTTTGAAAAATCAGTTGCTTATATTTTAATAATCAGTTATTTTAACTGGCCAGGACTTTAGGATAAACTGTATTTTCGGTACACAACTTACATTTAAGTGTAAACTTTGAAGTAAATTGGAGTATATTTTGACTTTGAAGTTTCGTTCCTTGGTGACTCACAAAAATGATACATATAACATTCCACGAGCAAGCATAAGACGCTCATGATAAATTCCAAAATTTATGGCAGTTTGGCCCTGAACATTTTTATACAGAAATTCGATACAGTAATTATAAGTGGAAAGTAGTATCTGCTTGCAAATACAAACGGTAACTAGGTTTCAAGATATGTTAGCATAGCTTTCAGGATAATTGCCTTAAATCCTTATTGTTTACCTGTTGGAAAAGTGTAGATAAAGTCAATGACTTAGAATCTCTTTCACACTTAAGCCAATTCCATTGATTAAGTCGTCGTTTGAGACAAGATTTCTAATCAGCATCACTATAGTTCCAAATTTAAGAGTTAACATATGCGGCGGAAAGCATGGGGGAATAATTGAATCGAGACACTCAGCTAGATAGATAAATGCTGTGGATATATCATCAGACTAATAAAATCAATTGAAATGAAATTTACTGAGTTGAAAGTTTAGACGTTTGACACCTTACTTAAATAGACTAAGACTGACTTTTGACTAACCTGATATGATTTTGAGTTGGAATGCCATTTATTCCAATGGTGGTACCTTAAATCTCGTCAATCAGGCATGTACAACAAATAATTCTGTGTTATTTTGGATATCCAGAAGCAATCTATCAACACAATGTAGTATCTTATTTCAGGTATTCGATTTTTCATTCCAAACAATAGCTTTGGATGATAGCAAATGTTAAATGATTACTTTCCAGTATGTTATTATTAATATAGAATTAATAATAACTATTCCGCCAGCACATACTGTAATGGTCACGGCTGCATTCAGCTTCAAGACCTTACAATGCTGTCCATAAACCCCAGAGTTTTAAATGTGATACTACAAAAGTTTAATATGACCAAATCGAGGCACGTATTCGCTTGTTATTATCGACTCTGCGTTGTCTAACCGATGCTTGGCTTGAACTGTTCGTAATCCACGGCTTTTGAAAACATTTTTGTTCATTCATTCAATGCCAGGAGAACCGACTCAATCTTTTAGTTTTAGAGTGCAGGTTGACTCTTCGGGAAAGCGCGCCATTTGCCAATGTCCGATACTAATCGTAATATATCGACTCCATATACCATTTCCCCAACCAATAGCATTGAATAGTTTAGCAGTCGATAACACCCAAATAAACAGATGGGGAAAAACGATATCAAATGCTTTTTTGGATTTGAAGGCAAAATTCAGTGACTTTAGGAAGCCTGGATTTTAGAAATATTTGCCTGCGCAGATAGCATTTACACTTGCAGCAAGTTTTATTTTTCTTGATATTAGCTTGTCATGACAAACTTGATGTGGAAACTTTGCAGCAAACTTCCTGCAAAGTAACAAAGTATAATTGACCAACCCACTTGCAAAACAAGTTTACTGTGAAGTTGTTATGACAAACTTCACACCACGATTGCAAAACAAGATTGCTGCAAAGATGATACAGCACACTTACAGTTATATATCTGGTTTTAATCTCTGTCTCTATTTTAAAAAACATCCGATTTTTAATAGCATCTCCTAGAACGTCTTTTTATTAATTCAATAAATCAATGATAATTTGTAAAAAAAACTAACTTTTCTATTAAAAAAAGTTTTGAAAAATTCTCCAACTTTTTACTAAATACAGAACTCGCACTTTAAGGAAAACTATATATCGCCTTTTTCTTAATGTTGAAATTTAACGTTCAAAAACAAAATTAAACATAAAAACAGTCAATGTTTGTTGAAAAATAATAACTTATATTTTTTAAGTTTTGAAACTTTGTTCAAATATTCTTCTGACATCAAGGAAATGGAAACCGTAAAGTTCCCATCCCTGCGGGAGCCCCCCCCCCCCCCAACCTCCCTCGAACTTGCAAAACCATCAAAGCACAAAATGATCATACCCATCTTATAAAACAATAATTAACATTGCTTATTTTTTTAACTGCAATAAATTATTTTCATAAATATTCTAATTATATGTTACCTCTTGGTGGCCATGTTTTATAATATCTTTGATGCAGTTCCAGAGAGACCAGTTGGTTACACTGACAACCTTTACTTCGTTCTTGATGGAGGCTCTCTTATTCATCGTGTAGTATGGCCAAAGCAAGAGAGTTTCGGTGATGTTTACACCACATATATGTCTTATATCAAGAGGCATTACGCCGATGAAGTAACAGTTGTTTTTGACGGATATACCGAAAGCAGTGTTAACACAAAGGTTATGGAACGCCAAAGGCGAAGGATGAAGCGTACATCAAGACAAATAATTTTTAATGAAAGCACAGTTCTCCTTGACCCTCAGAGACAATTTCTAAGCAATCTTGCAAATAAGGAGCGTTTTATTTCGCAAACTCGCTAGCCACTTGGGGAAGCGTAGGCATATGGACGTTTGTAGCAACAGATGACAACACAACCTCAGGGTTCTATGGAAAGCGCAAACTACATGCAATGAAATTGTTCAACCTCAGTAAATACCTGCAAGATATCCCTAAGATCTTTAATAACCCTAAATCAACTTACACTGAGATGGAAAGAGCAGGAGAGAGGTTCATTATCGCATTGTACAGCAACACGAAGAAAGAAGAAAGTAGCTTGAATAAGATGAGCAATTGCACTGCTTGTAGTTTTCCCTTTCTATACAACCCTGAAGTTGTGTCACAACCACTAATCGCATGAAAGAAGAGAATGGATGTTTTTGTGTGCATTCGATCACAAGATTAGAATTCTGCAGATCTTTAGAGCTATAGAACCTATCTTTGACTTTACCCTTACCTCTTTCAACATGAGAATGTCTATATAGTATGGAGTAAGAGCAGTAAGTAAAACAAGAATATCAACATCTTGGCCAATTACAACAACTCGTTTCTTAATCTTCTCATATGTCTCTATAGTGGTCTTCACAATATGTACATCAGCATCATCTGTTGCTACAAACGTGCATATGCATAAGCTTCGCCAAGTGGCTAGCGAGTTTGCAAAATAAAACGCTCCTTATTTGCAAGACTGCTTAGAAATTGTCTCTGAGGGTCAAGGAGAACTGTGCTTTCATTAAAAATTATTTCTCTTGATGTACGCTTCATCCTACGCCTTTGGCGTTCCATAACCTTTGTGTTAACACTGCTTTCGGTATATCCGTCAAAAACAACTGTTACTTCATCACCGTAATGCGTCTTGATATAAGACATATATGTGGTGTAAAAATCACCGAAACTCTCTTGCTTTGGCCATACTACACGATGAATAACAGAGCCTCCATCAAGAACGAAGTAAAGGTTGTCAGTGTTACTAACTGGTCTCTCTGGAACTGTGTCAAAGATATTATAAAACATGGCCAGCAAGAGGCTACATATAATTAGAATATTTATGAAAATAATTTATTGCAGTTAAAAAAATAAGCAATGTTAATTATTGTTTTATAAGATGGGTATGATCATTTTGTGCTTTGATGGTTTTGCAAGTTCGAGGGGGGTTGGGGGATTCTCCTTCAGGGATGAAAACTTTACGGTTTCCGTTTCCTTGATGTCAGAAGAATATTTGAACAAAGTTTCAAAACTTCATAAATTTTTCTCCTAATTGTCGTGTTTCGGTCTCATTGCAACGGACTAGTTGTACTCTCTCTCTCCTAACTTCCACACCACACTAGCGCTCTGGTATTGGTTCTCTGACATATGTATGTGCTTACAAAAGTGAATACTTATACATATAAACTGTATTTAGATAGAATATTTGATTGTATGCGTCGTCTTTTGTAAGAATAATAATTTTTTTTTGAAAATTGAAAAATCATTGCAACTTTGATAAGAGTTTGTAATCGTACTACTGCAACAAAATATATAATGTTGGTACTCGTTCGACGCAAAATTGTATACTCTACGACTTTCATCTACACCATTTCTAACATTGAATGTGTAGGGTTGAAGAAATCTAGGAAAAACTGACCTAACACTCCACTTCACTTCAGTTTTTTCCCCCTAGGGGCGGAAGCTCCCCTCTGAGAGGTGGAAACTTTTTGGTTCTGATATCCTTGAGGTCAAAGAAGTGTTTGACCAAAGTTTCAAAACAATATAAATTTTTTTCCCCTATTTTACCTAATTGCAATGGGCTAAAATGAATCTTTTCGGGCAAGCTGTCCCTCGAAGTAGGAAAGTTGGTAGTATGTACAGAAAAGATGTCAGGAAGAAAGCATTAAGTTTGCATTCACAATTTCTCTTTGTTTACACTGTGTTTTTAAAATAAACTTATGTTCCGACAATTTTTTTTGAGGCCCGCATAATCTTAGACTTCGTGTATTTAGCCCGTGATAACAGTTGAGTTTGACACCCCTGTTATACACGCGCAATATATGGTAGAAAGCTACGGATAACAACAACGAAAAAGGGA
>BGPR01047212.1:0-11847 GCA_013235015.1 Araneus ventricosus
TACATCAGATCTAGCCAATTTGTTCTGCATCTTGTCACACCATCCATAAAACTCTTTAAGATCTGCTGTTATAAAAGACGGAGTCACGTTTACATGTTTAAAGCCAGCTAGATGAAAATCACCTCGCTTGAGTCTTTTCACAGTTTCCGTGAATACGCTTGCCCAACCAGGCATCTTGTCCACGACTGTCACATCTAACGCCCACAGGTTGTGATGTCCATGCAACGCAGCTAAGAATCCTAACAAGTCGTTGCATGGACCGCCTCCTAAAAATATGATATTCAGTTTCTTTTTGTTCAGCATGGACAATAATACATGGGATGATTCGAGCATAGTAGATACTGCTTCCAATACAAGAGCCATATGACAAGCTCCATAACGGTACAAATATCCAAGACAATACTGCATGGAATTGAAATCTATTTCTAGTGGTAACTGACCAAGATTTACGAGACTATAACAATCAATCAAAAGTCGTATGGAGCTTCTTACATCAGAGGAACTGACAAAAAAATTCTGCTTCAGATCTTCTAGAAACTTTACATAAAAAAGAAACAATACTGAAGATTCATTTGTAGTAATAATCTCTCCAGCACCTAAGTTGCTTCTGCATACGATTTCTGAATCTTCATCAACACCATGATTCTCTTCATAGTGCGGATCCAAATCATTTGTAGAATCGTAATTATCGACACAGCCCGAATCCGAATCTTCATCAGTATCGTGATTCTCTTCGCAGTATGAATCCAAATCGCACATAGAATCGCCATCTTCATAGTAGGAATCTGAATCCTCTGTAGTATAGTTGTACTCTTCGAAGTGTGGGGATATCTCAAGTAGTAGATCGTAATAGTTCTCATTATCGGAGTTCATATAATAATATGAATCATCTGAAACAACGCTGCCGTCTTCGAAACATGAATCATCAGAATAAAGGTCTGCTTCAAGTAGATAGCGATTATTTTCATAATAATTATTCATTCCATCTGCATAATATTCATCACATCTGTTCTCATCGAAATCTATGGTCGACTCCCCTGCATAATCTTCATCACATCCATTTTCATCGAAATCTATGGTCGACTCCCCTGCATAATCTTCATCACATCCATTTTCATCGAAATCTATGGAAGATTCCTCTGAAGGGTAATCATTTTCGTAATCTACATACGGAAATCTTTTCCTTAAATACTGATTAAAGATTTTCTTTCCACATCCCACGTGTTCCATTGCTCTGAAATTATAAAATCAAATCGATCCCAACTCGAACGAAACAATTTCTTCACTAAATAAAGCACAAGAGTTATTAGAGGCGAACGGATTAGTTACCATACCTTTTAGTCTGCTTTTTTCCACGAAAAGAGAACCATAAAAAAATTAAACAACGCTCGTTATTGGATATCAAAACTTTCAAATGTTGGCCAATCAGAGCTCACGAAAATTAATAAAGGCATTCCAAATACATCATCCGTCTGACACGGGAAAGAAAATTGCAAAATGGGTATTCATTTGATGCTACTACGGATAAAAAATAAAATACTCGATACAGAAATCTTGATTCGCTAATAAATTATTCACTGTTTATACGTCTCCGAAAGATAGAATACTTTCAGAATTTGGCTTCTTATTTTTTGTTCGCTCGATTGCTCGCCAAAAAGGCAGTCCCAAGGTGAATAATTTCTTCCCCTTAAAACTGTTGAAATTGCCTGTTACAAACCCTGTTCTTGGCGAATTTTTTTTCTAAAGAATGCCTGATGAAGCTAAATGTGTTCTATATTTCTTTAATAATCTCAATTCCAAGAATAGTTTTTTATAATTGATCAATGTTCTTAAAATTATTTTGAATTCAATTTTTGTTCGAGTTTTTTTTCCGTTTCCGTTGGCGGAAATTCTGTTTTGTACCATGTATCCTTTATTTTTCTTTTTCTTAAACCCACAGCTGTCGAATTTTTTTTATAATTGTTGCACTGCTGATATTTCCGGAAAATATAAAACATGAAAATTTCAATTAGTTTATTTCTTTTTCTGCCGATTGGCGGCGTAATTTTTTTTCGAAAGTAAAGACTACAAACATCTGCATTTAAAATCGATAAATTGTTTTAAATTCTGATTAGGATGTCTAGGATTTTCACAATAAAGCTCAATATCCGTTGCCGTTGTCTTAAAATTGCACGATGTTTTTTCTTGCTTGACAGAATTGGTGAATTTTGTTTAAATGCGGTTTCACTAATTTACCGAATATTTAAATCATTTCAAGAATAAAGATGATTTAATATGTGTTTCTAAAATATTGAACCAGTCTGTTTTATGTTGATTCTTTTAAATACTAGCATATTTTAAAGCATTTATTTAATCTGTTTAATTTAAGTGATTAGATTTCTCGGATTTAATAATTGCATCCCTAGTTTTTGACTAGTCTTAGTTTGAAAAAATTGCTGGTTTGAAAAAATCTGTCCGTCCCGTTTTTTACTAAACAAAAACTTAACATTAAAATTTTTTTTAAAGTTGAAATAAATTTGATTTTAAAAAATTAGACTGGAAATTTTTCTACTACTTTCATTATGAGTGGAATATCGCAACCCTAAATTTTTAGTGAATATTTGTTGCTTATTATTGTAATTCCTTGGAATATAATTGATTTCCGTTATATGGAAGTTCGAGCTATCATAAGCCTCAATTGCCAATTGACCAAAAGTTGCGCATAAGTAGGCTTGCCAGATTTCTGAAATGTTCAACCGGGACACCGGAATGCCCCCAGCGTCGCGGGTATTCAAGGGTACACACCCTTGGCGGGTTTTTAGAGTGTTTTAGAGGGTAGTTTATTCTCAATGCTATGAATAAATGGTTACTGATTAGGAACCTATTCCAGGGGTAATAATAAATGACACAAACAAATAAATTTAAGCATTTTATTTCTTACATGTTAATATTAATAAGTTACTTAAGTAAAAAGAAACACTTTGAATGAGGTGCTCAATATTTGACTCGTCTGGAGCATGGTCACGATTGGCGAGACAATACGATAGGATGACAATATTATTTATTAGCAGACCATCACTCTTCTAAAGTTTTCACTTTTCATACAGTACAGTGAAATAAATGACAAAGTAATTATCTAAATAATCCTTCACAGTTAATTATTTTTAGACTTTTTTGGTCATCTATAATCAAATTTAATTTTTACCGGGATGTGGAGTAAACCGGCCGGGACACCGGGATTTTGTCTGAAAACCGGGACTGTCCCGGTCAAACCGGGACGTCTGGCAAGCCTACGCATAAGCCATAACAGTTCCGGTTTTCGACTGTTTGCCCCAGTATCATCCTGTGTATTCCCCCCCTCCCCAACACACACACACCAGTTTAAAATATCCTCGATTCTAGATAAAAAAAATTAACTTCGCTTCAGTTTAACAATAATCACTCGCTGCATTTCGAAAAAAAAATATTTCCGAAAAATATTTCTTAGTATGTTTATTTTTGGCAGCTTGGACGCTTTTGCCGCAAGGAAGGGTCCACTGTAAAGTGTTTCTAGAAAAAAAAATAATAAGCTTCTTTCTTATAAGGAAGAAGCTTATGTCTAGAGGCGGTTTTTAAACAACTACATTTAGTTGGTAACTCGCCATAAATAAATTGTTTGGAAACAATTGAATTAGTTTTATAATGACAGAATGCAAGATTATTTCTTAATAAGCAGCTAGTATTCTAGAAAATAATAAAGTAAAAGAAGATCCATAATTTAGGCAAGCATATCGGTTCCATAAGGCGTCTTGACACTTTGCTTTTAGATGCAAATAGCTACGTCAACGGCGGTTAAGAATATTCTTACTTAAACATTTTATATATAAATAAATATATATAGAAAGAGTACTGTAAGCGTCATAATTATTTTTATCTGAAGGCTTCGAATTTTGGGTGAATTCCCATTTTTTTTACCTTCCTAAATTTATAATAACTATTTTTAAATTATACTGTATTTCTATCCGTGCTTATGTGAGAATAACTCAAAAACATAAAATGCCAGATGGGTGGAGTTTGGAATGTAGCTATTACATCCAAATTATAGATGTTCATCAAATTTTGGAGACAAAATCTTTCAACGATAAGTGTTACTTTTTCAGAATATATATTCTATGTCTTCATAATACTACAAATTCGAACAAAAAAAATAACAATTACAAAAATGTTTTTTACACGCAAGTTGTCAGAGACATCTACCGAAAATACGAATCGAAATCACTCACTGAGCGTGTTGAAACTATGTTGACATGTCTATGTCGTTACCAGTGCTGGAAAGCTACACACCTTGTTCTTTACAGGAAACACGCAAATCGTCAATTTTTTCTCCCCTCTTTTAAAAATGTTCTTTAGCTTTATTTTTTAATCATTTCTCTTTAATAATCACGCGAAGAGAATGATTCCTACTTACTAAGGCAGGGATGGGCAAACTTTTTCGGTCGCGGGCAAAAAACCGAAAAAAAAAGGTTGGCGGGCCAAGATAAACTTTTCTAAAATTTTAAAAACAATATACAAGTATTACAATTTAAATATGTTACTGAGATGAATGAAATTGCGATTTCATTTTTAAAAGTTCCTTATATTGAGGTTCGAAGTGAGATGTACTGATTCTAAGGAACGAGGCTAAATGCTCATCCGTCAGTCTACTTCTGAAATAATTCTTTCTAAGGTTCATAGTTGAAAACACTTGTTCACATATATAAGATGAAGCAAACATAGCACTGATTTTCTGGGCGTGAGATATTAAATTTGGGAAACTTACTTTCGATAATGATTTGTAAAACTCTAACTTTGGCATATTTAGAAACGACTGCTTGAGATGATTGTTAGATTGCAACTCAATTAATTCAAGCTTCAAACCTGACCTCACTGCTTCACAATTTACGTAGAAAGGCATGGTAAAAATATCCAATTCTGTTTGAATGGCACTGAAATCTTGAAATCTGCGTTCGAACTCAAAATGCAGTTTTTTCAAGCCATCTTCATAATTCTTAAGCTTCTCTTCATTTACTGAGGGTATTGAATTTAACCTCGAGAAATGAGACGAGTCATTCTTAGCTAGCTGCCCAGCAAACAGATTAAGTTTTAGTTTAAAAGCTTTGAGATGGGCCCAGATATCGTCGATAAATTGATTTTTCCCTTGCATCTTGACATTCAAGTTGTTCATATGACAAAGAAGATCTGTGAAAAATGCAAAGTCCGAAAGCCATTCTATATCTTCTAACATTTCGCACTCCGCAGAACACTGTTTCTCATGGAAGAACGACACAATGTCGTCTTTCAGCTGCCAAACTCGCTCGAAAACACATCCTGCACTAAGCCACCTTACTTTCGTGTAATACAGTACATCAGAGTATTCAGATTGCATGGACTGAAGAAAATCTCGAAATTGCCTGTGAGTAAGCCCACGAGATCGAATAGTATTTACAAGCTTCACGACTGCATCAAGCACGGGTTTCATATTCAATGCAGATTTACACAGAGCATCTTGATGTATAATACAATGTAGAAAAACAACATTGTTCCCGGGATAGTTTTGATTAAAGAGTCCAAGAAATCCAGATTTTTTCCTGTCATATTTGGTGCTCCATCGGTCGTAATATTACATATATTTGTTATAGGCACTTTCAAAGTTAAAAGCTCTTCCTGAAATTCACGAAAAATATCACATCCCTTTGTAGTTCCCTTTAAAGAATGCATGCACGCCAGTTCCTCGGTAATTACAAAGTTCTCATCAACACCTCTTATAAATAATACTAATAGAGCAGTATCATTTATATCAGTGCTTTCATCCATAGCTATGAGGCAAAATTTAAACTGGCCAATCTTTGACTCTAATTGTTACGTCAAATTTTTATAGATGGCTTCGATTCTAGAAGTCATCGTTTTTCAAGATAAGCTTACAGTCTGAAAATTATTTTTCTTGTCTGGACATAAAACATCACAAACTTGGAGCATGCATTGTTTAACGAACTCCCCATCACTGAGAGCTTTATTATTTTTAGCAATATTGTATGCTACAATGTAACTTGCATGTGTAGCTGCTTCTTGGATAGTGTTTAACTTCTTGAAAAAAATTTGTCGGCCTGATAATTTTTTACAAAGACTTTCTACATTTTGTTTTCTTTCATATTCGGACATTACTTCGTAATTGCAATTCTTATGCTTAGATGTGAAATGACGGGAAATGTTATATTCTTTGAAGACTGCTACAGCTTCATTGCAGATGAGACACACTGGTTTATCTTTAACAACTGTAAAAAATATTTCCAGGTCCATTCATCATTAAAAGCACGGCACTCTGAATCAACTTTACGTTTTTTAGTAGCCATTTTGGGGTCGAAAAATTTTACGAATAACCCAAACAAGCACTAGCTACGCTATACTTTTAATACTTTCACCACTATTCACAGTGATGCTATATGTTCGCAATCTTTCCATACGCAATCAATAATATTAAAACTCGCGCCAAAAGAAAAAGCCGCTGGCTGGAGCTTAAAATGCGCAGTCTGCCACATGTGAGGTCTAATTCACCTATATTGGATTCCCATATGTCTGCTCCCCGAAAAAGAGATAACGCTTGTTGGCTCCAGTCTACAGCTATAACTAACAAAGAACTTCCGCTTTTAACACTTTACCGATTGAAAGCTATCTGTTTATTGATAGCTTCTATAGAATATGCACTGCGAGTAATGTACAGAAACACATCGTTGCGATGTGGTTGAATGCGAAGAACAGAATGATTTTCAACAGAAATGAAACCGGAAATACCACCAATAAATCAAATAAAAAAGAACATTACAACCAGAGGGCGCGAGCGAAAGGCAGACGCACTGGCGCCAACACTGTCTGTGCTTGCTATTTCCGTCGATTTATGTTTTGTAGAATAAAAATAGAGAAAGTAAAAAGATCGTCAGTCCTTTGGAAAAAAGGAAGAAAAAAAGAGAATATTTAAAACAAAGGCAGAAAAGGAGATGGATATAAATTATATTTTCTTTAATTTGGTCGGACTCAAGCAAATTAAAATTCTATATCTCATGGAGAAAATCCTTCTGCTTGGTGGGCCACGTAGTTTGCCCATGTTCGGGAATGCTACTTCTTTCCGTTATTAATGTGCGTGAAAAGTGACGTCTCCTAAATTCCAACCGTAAAGTAAATGAATAAAGCCTTTTCTCCCACGTACATGTGGTTTAAACTTGATGTTTTTGTACTTCAGACTCTGGAGAATTACCAGTCGCGCGCCTTCCTCTCTTAGTTGCGTATTTGACATATATCTCTTGGGTTGCACGAGGTTTGTATTGTCCATCGATTCCTACAAAGCCTTTGATTTCCTACTATTAACGACTACCAACGGAAATTACTCGTCACCCCAGCAATCTCGAAAGAATAAAGATTCTGTTCTGTTCCCCACTGACGTCATAAAAAACGAACACAGGCCGTCGGAACGCTGTCAAGTATTATTGAATTTTAGGATGCGACTAATACTTAGAAATTAAATAATTAGTCTTTCAGATGTGTAAATAACCCAGTTTTGAGCACATTTTGCAAATCTATATTTATAGCTTCATCTTTAAGAATATACATTAAGCAAACATTTAATCCTGATAAGGACCTTATTAAAATGTCTAGCATCCAGAAAATGAAATTCCAAGAATTTTAACAATATTAGGCTAAAGCAAGAATTTAAAAATACCATATATATTTCAACAGATTATCTGTTTAAAGAGTTAATAAGTTGTCTCTGAAAAACACTAAACCAATACGCAGACACAGCTTGATTGAAAAGAAAGAATAATAGTATCTGGTGAAAACCATTTTATTTATTTAAGCCTCTTCTTAAATACTCTGTAGTTATAAATAAATAAATCATTCATTCAGTCGGGAGAAATAGATGTTTTGATTTTCGAAGTGAAATTAGAAAGATTGATGGCAAAATGAATTTATCATCAGAAAGAACAACAAACATTCTTTAAGATTGAGCATGGTAACACAGTATTGAGTAGAAAGCTTACAATTAAAAAAAAAAAATCTGCCTTAAATGCATTTTATACAATAAAAAAATAAATTATGATACCTTCACAATGAAGAAATGAGCTTTCATTTTTTGTGAATTTATTTAATAGAAAGGATAATTTATCAGAACAAAAACAAAAGCTCTTAAATTGACATAGTAAAATAACAGCATTCAGAAAATCATATTGTTTTTATTAAATTTTCTCAGTTCTTTTTAAATGGTCTGGGAAGGAATAACATAACTATATATTTCATGAAGAAAAAGAAGCCTTTTTTTTCTCCTTGGTGGGTATGTATGATTTGGTTTATAAAAGTCTAAGATCAGAAAAAGAAATACCCAAGTAAAATAATCCTGTTTCGCAAAAAATATAATAGAGAACGACATATTGTATTTTTAATAAATTATAAGCATGAACAATTTAACTACGTATCGTGATATATAGAGAGACTTTCAATAGTATTAAATCAGACTCTCCAGCATTAGCAAGTGATTTTCATCAATTATAACATTTGTTTCTGTGTCAATGAACAAAAAATTATGCAAACAATAAAATTAAAAAAATGGAACTTTATCAATTTGAGTGAATCAGTAATCCACTACTTCAAGCATACATTATTTACAAAATGATATCAAGGAAATTATCCTGTAATTCATTCCTCATCAGCATGATGAAAGTGTTATTGTCCATCCAAATTCTGGGAGACACCAAACTCGCACTTTCTTGAACGGCACAGATTCAAGACTGAACTCAACAGGAGAACACTTGAGTGTAGATATGAGTTAGTCAAGAGTAGACGAGAAGAATTCCGTTCCACAGCAGTCGACAGATGCCCTGAAACAATAAAAGAATCCTCAAGAAATATTTGATACGATGGGGAATGGTGTAAAGCCGACATGTTGTACATACCGGCATAGGCTCACTTGGGTAGAGCCCAGACTTGCAAAGCAGACTCTCAAAAAAAATATAAAAAAAGGAAGGCTGTCCGTGCTGCTGCTTCCTTGTCAGATCCACCGGCAAACCTTTGCTTGTTTCTAACACAGAGATACATGGATTTACATAATGCCTAACGTATATATAAGGCCTATATACAGATATAAAGATACAGTGAGGTTACAAACTATTTCCTGACAATGAATAATGAAAAGAATTAAAGGAAAAAGGTCAGAAAGATGATGATACTTTATTTTGGGACTTACAAAGAGTGGGAAAATAAAGCAGTGATTGGTCTGAAAGGGTATGCTGAGCCTTTATAAAATACCTGTGATTAGTTGTGATGAAGAGACACTATGAGAGGTGTGGGCAGAATGAGTATATGAAAGGGCCTAAAACTGGATGATAACCTAGTGTCTATACATTAGAAATAAATGTCTTCTGATCCTGTTCAAAATATCCTGCTTGATGAAGAACAGAAGGATAGGAGTGGACTCTACTCTTTTGTCCTGCAGTTTGTCCTGCAAGGGATCTGGAAGGACGGGCTGACCAGACGGATGAGAGACCTTGGCTGTCGAGAGGGCACTAAAGTTGTACGCAGGATGTTCGCCATCTACGTCCCCTACCGAGCATCGGGCAGCTGCATTCCCCTTAAGGTTGAACTTCTTGAGGTAGCAGGACAAAGGCCCATGGTTTGTGACTACTGGGACAATTGGCGATTGGTTCATACATCTCGGTTCAACTTCAAAGATGTTAAACGCAAATCTTCCTTCTCGCATACGTCCTTCCAGCGGGTCCCTTCGAGGATGAGGTGCTGAAATGATAGCTGAAGTGAGTCTTCTGGCATCCCCAGATGTATGTCGACTGACGGTCTGTCGCTTGACATAAGGATGAAAATAGATTTGCCAAGAAAATGTTTTATCGTTTCTTTCTCTTTGAAGAAACTAAATAATGGTAGTCACACCTTCTGCCCTGTGTCCTGTCCATTGGACGATGCATCGTTCTGACGACGCTGGTAAAAAAATTCTCCGCTTAGGTTAAGCGATAGTCAGTGGCCTATCTAGATGGGCATGTGCTCATGGGTGCACCGCTACAAGTGAAAAATTAATAACCAATTGGCTGTAGCATTTGAAGAAAAGTAAGTTTTAAAGTCTTATCTCGCAAGAATCTAAAATGAAATGGTTTCAGTGAAAGTGGGAAAATTCCAAGAAGGTAATTTTTTTATGAACCTGTAGTTTCTGCTGCGCTAAAGTAACAAATAACATTATGTTCAGAGATTTGCTGACCAAAATTCTCTCATCGTAGAAATTAAAAGCTTGTTTAGAGTTCTGACTTACCAGAGACACAATTGTGTCTTCAGTGCGGGTGGGATACATGAGAAGATAGAATCGAATATGCCCGCCAGAGTTTCTATGGTTTCTAACGGCATGTTTGATTCATAATTGATTAGATATTGGTTTCTTCGAAGTTAGATAAATGGTTGAACAAAATGCAAGATGGCAATTGCAAAGAAATGATCAGTCCCATATGCTAAAATCAAGCCAAATAAAAAGATTTCTTTAATAATTAATGAGAACAATCACATACAGAAAAAAGAAATCGCTTCTGCCCAGAATGGGTCTATGTATGTAATACTCGTCAATGCCAGCAGTTAATATAATTGACTTTCGTTATTATCTGGGACATGTGTGTAAGCTGGTTTTTCTTCAGTTTGATTAAGAGATTGTGCATTATTTATATTATTTTCAAGCACGAGTCAAGTACTTTTATTTATATTTAATATAAGAAAGACTAAAGTTTCTTCACAAACAACTTTGAATTTCTTTACTTGGTTTACATTTGAAGGATTAAAGTTAGAATGTCCAATTTTCTGAGAAATGTATGTACTGTAAAATTTTTTATATGTAATAAATGTCCTATAAACTCAAATATGATTTATATATTATTCTTTAAGTTTATTTGCACTTTTTAATCTTTTAACTCCCTTGTTAAAATTTCCAAAAGAAAATAAGGATCACACTTCAAAAAAGAAAGAGGAAGGGGCGTAGTATTCTGCCCTGAGCGCCATTTCCCCATGTAGGGTGGCACAAGTACTATGATAGTTCATAAATGGCGTCAAATCAATCAACAACACAATTACAGTTTCGAAAAAGGAACAGCAATCACAACATAAAGGGTTTGAAAATGGGGAAGAAGATAGAGCCATCACAACAACAATTGCAAAGTGTTCGAAGCTATTTCGCTGAAAGTGAATTAGGATTAACTACAGTAAACTTGATTGCTTCTGATCACGTGGCGATAAGGAAATCATCTCATTTCAAAGTTATTTAGCGTTATTTCGTAATTATACTATAAACTATTAGTTACTGCACTATAAAGACTTCACTGCCGTGGTTTGGGACGAAAATGAAAAATAGATCCTTTAAAAAGTAACAACAGATATTGTATTAATTTTACAAAATTGATTTACTGAATCTCTAAAAATAAGAGCAGTAAGGAAGCAGAAATGTATTGTACATTATCAAACTACGTTTTTAGACGACATTTAGAAACTTGCGGTTAATCTAAGTTTCTTTACTGCATAAGCAAAGCGAAGGTTCTCTTAACTGAGATCGCCGCACTTTGGCCTCGCATTAAAGAAATATCTTGCTCAAACGAACATTTTTTTATGATCGTCCAAACAATGAAAATCTTCTTTACTTAAATCTTGATAGATATTTTAATTCAAATAATTTCCTGAAGAGATATTTAAATAAATATAAAAAGATCTAAGAAAGAGTTCATAAAATATGAAAAAGGAAATAAAGGTAAAGTTTTGCAATAGTTGAGAGCATAAAATAATTATTTAATAGCAAATACTGAGCAATACGGTAACTGAACGAAGTTT
>BGPR01047213.1:0-11847 GCA_013235015.1 Araneus ventricosus
ATGTCAGCGATTGTATAAAGTGATGTTTATCACTCTGGGATTGGGTCGGTTTGAAGATACTGGTGGAATAAGTCCGTACCCGTGGGAAGATGTTCTAGATCAGGGATTCTCGAACATTTTAAGATTTCGTACCATTTAAATAAGAATAAAAAATTCATGGACAGCAATAAAAGCATTTTCTGATTATAAATAGAATGCATCCCAAATGAAGTGTTTCTAATCGAAGAATTAAACATTTTAAATTTATATTATTCTATCAGATTCTCAAAGGAAACTTTTAGTTCATAATAAAATATAATTATACTACATGCAAAATATACTACATATTGCAGTAAATAGTGGGTAATAATACCTAACAGCAAATTTTATGATTTATTATTGATGAGGAATAATGCGACGAATGAGCCGGTTTCATTGCAATTAATCTTCATTAATTTCAAGCTTAAGGCAGGTCAAAATTGCAATCGCGTCCTATATTTATTTTTAAATAATATTATGGCTGAAAATTCATTGAAAAATATATTGCTTAACCCAAAAGCATACGACGAGTGCAGCCGCCGATATAGGCGCCAAAAACGGAAAAAATGTAAATACATCTGAATAATAAAGATTAAAACAAAACGTTAAAGAGGCGCCATTTTACATTCATTTCGCACGTTCATTTTTTTTTTGTGTGTGTGTGTGTGTATAAAACTGTACCACCAAAAATAATGCAATGTACCATTATTGGTACATGCAGAAAGCCCTGTTATAGATCGAAATAAATTTGTTTTAAATTTGTACTATTCTTACAAAAAGTATAACATCATGGAAAATTTTCATACTTTAAGGAAGACAATTATTTCGCATATCTTATTTGCAAAGAAAATACAAGGAGTAATAAATTAATCACCTGATCAAGAAAAAAAAAACCTCCATAAAATATAGTTTTAAGAAATACTAGCAAAGCTCCTGGCGTTGTCCAGTCATTTTCTAATCAAAACCTAATGGAAGATAGGAAACGGAACAATGTTATATAAAAAAACATAATGCTTATTAATATTATTTCACTGATGAAATGTTGCTCAAATTCTGCAAAAATAAAACACAAATTTAAAGTATAACTATTTTCTCTCGTTTGATTACACAGTATCCTGCATTTTATGTCTTTCTTACATTGTTAGACCCACTTAAAGCCATTTATAGGCCCCTTTTTTTTAGAAATCCTGGGACACAATACTTTTAATGTTAATTTGTCTATTTGCTAAATGTCTTTCAATGACTAATTCCTACCCAATTCAGAGATATACGTAATGATTTTGATTTTTAATCTTCTTTAAAACAGATCCTTTTTAACGCTTCCTAATTTTTAATCATAAACGAATTACTTCTACTTCAATTTTAGATGAACGCACTTTTACTGTAACTTACAAAGTCACTAGATTTTCGGGATTTCCCCGTTTTCTCAGCAGTATAAAAAGGCATGGCTACTGGCATCTCTCTCTTTTCACGACGTAATACTCTCCTGGTAAGACGCGCCGCTTTGTTGTAAACTCTTCACCCCTGGTCGTGGATTTAAATTTCATTATGATTACATTATCTAACTGAATCTGCATCAACATCTTTAAGTCAAATGAATAAATAGAAACTAAATCAACTATTGTCTACTTCATTTCAAGATGCTTTCTTACACCTCACCTAAAGAATAATATCACATATATATGAAACATTTTTATTAAAGGTGAAATGTAGAATATCTGAGTCAAGGAAAAGACTTTAGTTAATTCCATCTTCTTTTATTCAACCATTGAAGATAGGTTACCTTTACATAGGTAAAGGGATCATTTTATGCGTAGCTCCATGACCAGGATTAAAGAGGTTACGCCCGAGCAGCGCGCTGCTTTTGTTAGCTTACATGCTTCAATCAAAAAGGGAAGTTAACAATGCTCTGGGAGGTTATATACGGCAAAAAGGGGATTTTCCCGGAAGACTCGTGACTCGAAATGCGAAAGTCGTAGTGCGCTTATTACGATGGAAGTAGAAGTAATTAAAAATGAGGTGATTTAAGAAAGTTAAAAACCTAAAATATCACATGTATAACTAATACCATGCAAGTTTCATCAAAATTGCTCCAGCTGCTCTGAACAAATATCCTTTTATACCTTGTTGCGTTTTTGAATCATTGAGTTTACTCGCACGAAAAAATAATAAGCAATAGACCCGTCTACCCGTTGGCGAATGAAATCCAAAAATAGACACACATCTGCAAATTTGGTGTATAGATCATACACCAAAATCCCTCAGCTAGCTTGTATCCAAAATTTGAGACAAATTTGCAATTTTGATCACAAGATTACAGACCAAATTTCAAATGTCTAGGACGTTGCGTTTTAGAGTTATCGAGTTTACATACACGGGAATATACAGTTCGACAGATGGTCAACCCTTTGACGCATTTGGTCCAAAATTTGATACAAACCAACAATTCTGATGATAAAACCGATTACCAAACTTTATCCATCTAGCTATTTACGCTTTTAAATTATCGTGTTCAAATAACAGACAGAGCTCCAGACAAACAGACATAATTCTAAAAATATGTTTTTGCACTCAAAAAGGTGTGAAGTGTGGAGATGCTACAAAATCTCGAGACCGAATTTTTTGAATATTACAACACTTCCTCTTTGTATAATTCAAATACAAGAAAGTAAAAATACTGCACAAGTTGCTTCTAAAGCATGGGGAAAAAATCTCAAAAACCAAATTTCGAGAGTTATCTGAATGAATGAAGGTAGAAGAAAACTTTTCAAAAACATTTTTACTTTCTTCGAGTATCTTTTGTGACATAGGATTAGATATGATACGTTGTCACGTTTCTTACACAAAGGAAAACTCTTGGTTTACGACGCACGACGATTTACAAACAATAAGACGCCACAAAAGATACACACGGGAATGATAAAAACCCTGATAATGCATATCGTAGAAATGTTCACTAGTTTTCATATTTAGAAACCCGATAGGATCGTCCCAATTCACAATAATATCTGTCTTGTTTTCCTTTTTTGTACTCTTACGTGCTTGGGTGTAACGCTTCGGCAGCAGTTAGTTTCTTGGAATGAAAATGGAAAGACATGAAAGAAATAGTTACATATTGACGGCAATCAGTTTGCATCACTTTGAAGAAGATTATGGAAAATCCATTTTTAAGATTGCAAAGGTTTCCTGGAATTTTTAAACTATGGATAAGCGTTTTTTAAAAACATAAAGAAAGTAGTTAGTGGATTATACGAATTGATTATTACTAATGGTTTTCGTTTAATACCGGATAGCAATATTTTTTAGCGGAATACATTTTTTGACGTAATTTACAAGGCGTTTGTTACGATTTTATGCGTCATGAATTTATAAAAAATAAAAACGGCTGATAAGCAAAATCGTACTTAACTCTTTCCGGCTCAAATTATTATTTGTTGGTATATTAATAATAAGAGAGATTGAAAACAACGCAACAGCTTAGAAATCCTTCTTGTTTAAAGTTATTCATTTATATAATTCATTCATAGGACAGAACATGAAAACAGTACATAACGGACATTCTATCAAGCGTTAAAGAAATACTTAAACCTTGCTTTACGGTTGTAATATGTTTTTATTGTGCGCCATGTTCTCTTAAGGAAGCGTATAACAAATTCTTTCTTACAACAGTACATCAAACAGGGATTTTGTTACGTTGGATGAAAATAAACAAGAAGTTCACACTGTAAAACATTGAAAGAGCACGTTCATGTGACGTCATTCCGTTAAATTACCGGTTGGTCTAAATTATACATTTTAGCAATGAATTCGCATCAGAACAGGTGAATAGTGTTCAGTCAAGTAGAGTTGATGCCGAATTTCCAAGCAATAAACTTGCTCTTTTTTCAATCCCAAATATGGAAGCTACTAACAATATTTCACGAATGGATATCATTCGCGTCAGATTTCGTTGAACAGATGGTAAAATAAGTCAATCTGTAGGACAGAACATGAAAACAGTAGTACATAACAGACGTTCTATATGACGTCACAGAATTTTTTAAGCCTTGCTTTTCTCATGTAATATGGTTTTATTCTGTGTGCCATTCGCTCTTAAGAAAGTGTATAAAAGTATCTTTCTTAAAGTACAACATGAGATAATGCTTTTGTCTCGTTAGATGAAAATAAAAAAGAAATTAATGTTGCAAAACATCAAAATAGCATATTCGTGTGACGTTATTTCGCTCAATTATCGTTTGGTCTAAATTATTCATTTCAGCAACGAATTCGCATCAGAAAAGGTGAGTGTTGTTCAGACAAGTAGAGTGGTAAAATTTTGATGCTGAATTGTCAAGCAATAAACTCGCCCTTTTTCATTCCCAAATACGGAAGATAGAAACAATTCTTTCAATTTGCGTCAGATTTCATTGAACAGATGGTAAAATAAGTAATCTGTAGGACAGAACAAGAAAGTAGCACATAATAGGCATTACATATACATAACAGAAATTCTCTAGCCTTCCCTTTTGGTGGTAACATGTTTTTATCCAGAATGTTATACCTTCTTTAGCAAGAGTATAAAAATATCCTTCTTTCAGTGTTTTTCTTACATTAGATGATAAAAAACAAGAAGTTTTCATGCGGCAGACCATCAAAATAGCACATTCGTGTGACGTCATACTTGACGCAAGCAAAACTAAAACCTATCTTCTTTAATCTGTTACCAATGGATCTATACAAAAAAAATCTTGAAATATTCAGCGAAGATTTCTGGTGTTATACTCAAGGTTTTTTTATTGGTGACTTTATAAATTTATTTTATACAAATTAAAGTAGTGATTCAGATTCATTTTTATACGGTATGAAATATTAGATTTAAAAGTAATTTAAAAGAAATAGAATATTTTATATCAATATTTTTGAAAATTTATAAATTTTAATTAGTGAAATATTTTCTAGAATGAAGTATTATAGAAAGTAATTACTTCTTTAATGAGGTAAATAAACAATGAAACAATTTGAATTCTAGAAATATAATTGAATTGTTGCTATTTATGCAGGCGTGAATGATTTCTGTAGTATAACTAGAATTTTAAACCATTGTTACTGCTTATACACGTTACTTTTTAATTTCATATTTAGAGATTTATTAATCATCACGCATTCAGTTTCCAAGATTATGTAAAGCAAAGTATTCGTAATTCTTACATCACATTAAGACAGTGAACTCATACTATTATATCATCACTATCATAATCATATCATAATGTTATCACTATTCATAATTCAATTAATCTTTTAAATCCTAATTGCATATATTCCAAATCCTAAAAAAAACACAAACTCGGACTAATTATGGATGACGAAATATAGGTTTAATTAAAATAGCTAGATTTTCTTAACCCAGGATGCGCAAAATATTGGAGAAGATGGTCAAATTGGCACAAAGTCAAAAACTGGGATTGTGCCGGGTAATCCTAGACGTCTATTGTTGTTGTTGTTTTGGCACTAATAATAGCACTCTTGCATAAAACTATATATGAGGTTCAAACGAATTACGGTAATGGAAGCCATCATGCTCTAAAATATAATGACCCCTATTCAATGTGTAGAAAAGATAATTCTTCGGAAGTTGATTAAAATTAAATTTAGTTTATAATTTAGTTTATTATCTCATTTATAATTTTTGAATATGAGCTAGATGGTCAATATTATGCAATGGTTAATATTATGGTTACATGCAAGTAAAAATTGATACAAATCCGGGAGAAAGAATAAAAAAATTAGACTGTAGTAGCTAATCGGAGCGATATTTCCTTTTTAACGGTTATATACAAGCAGAAATCATTTTCTATTGATACAAGAATGAACCTTTATCATAACGTTTAAAGGTGTAAACTTGTTTAAACAGAGTAAAATTCAAAAATTCTGAAGCCCTAAAGTTGAATTGTAAATATGCCGTAAGCGCAATGGTCTATCTTCATTTTTTTTTTTTTTTACCTTCTCCGGTTTCCGAGAAACCTAGTTTTAATTTTAATTTTTTTAAGTTAAATTTAGTTACATTGGCGTGCCATTTTGAAACAGCACGAGGGCTATTTTGGGACGGACCTTGTAGTTCTGAACCATGGTTCGACGATGGTACCTGAACCGCCAATCCCTCTCTAAATTTCCAAACCACACCAGCGGGATTGGATTGATTCTCGATGATAGATGCAGCGTGAGACAGGTCCGCAAACACGGCGTATCTTGAGTGGAAGCCAGTTTCGAACCTGGTACGCCTCGTTTCCTGAAACGACACATTACCATCAGGCCGCCGTGGCTCTCGTAGAAGATCTAATTCAAAATCGAAATATTACCTTTCGTCTCTTAACAAGAAACACCGCATATCTCAATTTTTTTTAATTTTCAATTAGGAAGAAAACACTCAATTTCCTGCAACCAATGACGAATATTTCTGTATTTTCTTCAAATGTAGGTAGAAACATGCAGCCTCATGTTTTTATATATCAGATGTTAATACATCACTTGGTTGTTAAGAGACGTTTTCTTACCTAGACGAAATTGAAATATTTGTAACTAATTTTCTATCGCAATTACATAATTGCATTAATATATACAAAGATAGAATTAATATATTTAGTTAATATATTTATTTAAAATGTTGAGCTTCACATAAATCTGAAACTTTGTAATTTTAAAGCGCTTTCATAATGGTACATGATTTTATCCAAATTTTTTAAAAATCACTCCTTCTTATTTCTCTAATTATTTAAATAAAGAAAGATGAATTATCAATTTTTGTTCTAGAATCCAATTTTATCTAAAATATCATAAATTGTTAATTCAGTTTATCTTCTCCAAATTCAAAAATTATCTTGTTTACATCATGACATAACATAAACAAGATAGTCATAACTTAACCTCTAAACATATCTTTTGATAAAAAAAAATAATAATTAAACTGTTTTCTTTCATAAAAAAAAAACTGTGAGTGCAGTTGTTCTATTTAAAGATGTTTATAAATATATACATAACCTTTTCGTCGGGAAAAAAAATTATCGTTTGCTTTAAAAAGATGTGTACATTTATTATCGTCTGCATTGAGCAACCATTTGTCAGAATTTGTTCTAGAATTCTGCTTTATGGTATCAAGATAAGAATTATCTGGTCGTTCTTTCAACGAGTTAAATCGATAGGTAAGATGTTAGCACGCGTGGAAAGCTGGAATTGGTCATCAATTCAGTTGCTAGGCTACATTGTTGTTGGCGTTGAATCATAGGAAAGTTCTGCGGTCAATTCTACACCTTTTTCTGCTTGAGAAGAAGGTTAAAAAATGTTTTCAACTATTTATAAGTATTGAGTGGGCTTATTTACAGATAAGTGTGGAAGAAAAAGGATCTTGGATGAATACTGTCCTACCGCCAGGAGAAAAACCCTGATCAGGGACGAGTCGAAGAAAGGTGGGATACGGATATAAAATCAACCGCGACATTTGGCAAACTAAGCGCACTTCCGTTAGCGAGGAATTCGTTTTCGAACGAAGTACAAAGAGAAATGAGACTTCCACCGGTTCTATCTACGCCAAATGAAATAACGCCCTTTCCTTCACCCCCAAAATGCAGTGGAATATCCCGTTTCCATAACGACCGTCATCGGCATGTCTGGTGTCTAGGGTTTTTCTCGTGGCGGTAGGACAGTAAGCTTGTCAAATTAACAGAAAATGTAAACAATAATTTAATCAGTATATTAGTCTATATTTCTTAAACATATTAACAAACCGAAAGTCTGTTACATTTTGTACAAATTAATTAGTTTCTCTGCATAATGGGAAACCAGAGAAACAAATCCAAACAGGAAATAACAAAAAAAATTTTACTAAATTGTCATTAAAAATGTTGTGAAAAATATGAATGTCGAAATGATATTAAAAATTAAATTGTCAATTTAGATTTTATACGATTAACAGATTTTATTTTACCTTTCAAAAATATTTCATCTATACGACTTACGGTATTTATTAACTGATTGAAGTATTTTGTCTTTGATGCAAACTATCATCAAATGGAAATCATAATTAAAGAAAAGCCGTCCACGAGAAATACAAATTATTTTATTTGAATAATTGTGTCGTGACCAACAAATAAAGTCAAAATGAAATCATTTCTACGAGACAGTGTTTTGATATATTGTGACAATAATAAAGAAAAATTCTTTGAAAAATTAATAATGAAGAGAAGAAAAAAATCGAGGTGGAGAAAATAAAATATTCTGCATTTTTTGCAGCAATTCCCGCGATATCAAAAAATAGCGTCTTTTCTCTTTATATACGTCATTTTGTCATGCACACTGAAGCAGTGTGCCTCAGGAATTATACTTGAAAATTCTGCAACTTATGTTTTCCACTTACGTTGAGGTTTAATTCCTGTTTTAAATGTCTATTCAGTTTTATATGGACAGGTCTTTCTATCGGTGTTATATAGACGGGTTAAAGTAACAAGGCACATACTGTAATAAATTCGAAAACACAAATGCTATAATGTTATCATTTTAGGGGTGCCAAATCTTAGGCAATCTTTCGCATCTTATAATTTTAGGGGTATCTGGATCCAAAATTAACATTCAAATGGAACTATTGTATGTTCTCGGATTCCGAAGCCCTCCACGCTTTTGCGCATGGGCCAGACGGAGTTATTTTCACTAAAATAAGGGAAAAGTGAAAAATGGAGAGGGAGATGTTTACATCGTACTTTGCGTGCCCCGACAAAGAACTCCGGTAATGCGCTCATCTCTCATTGCCTGTCACCTCTTTCCGGAGTAAGATCGTCTCAAAGTGCTAGTCTCGGGATTTTGCAACGATCAGTACATTTCTTCAATTGTTACAATTTTAATCTAAAGTTGTTTTTTTTAAGTGATTAACATCACTGTATCTTTAACTCATCCGCATAATCAAACTCTGTATGAAAAAATTGGCAAATTTAATGATAAAATGACGTTTGTGAGATAATTATAAGGCAGAGGTTCTCAACCTGTGGTACGCGTACCCCTGGGGGTACGCGAAGGACCAGTCGGGGGTACGCGAGCCCAAAGTCGGTAATGGCGGACACAAGAAAATAAACATAAGGGATTAAAAATGTTACAGAATTTTGTTTCCTCAAGTTCGTGTGCAAAGTGAAAGCTGTGCGAGTCATAAACCTACCCTCAAAGTAAGAAAAAAAGAAGTGTCATTTTTAGCTATCCCTATAAGTTAATGCGAAATTATCACAATACTGATTTCATCTGTTTTGACGTTGAACTAATACTATTGTAAAAATGGAATAAAACGTAAAATCAAAAATAAGTCCCGCAAATGTTATAAATCCCAGTCATATGACTCTGAAGCTCACCTAGGCACTTAACATTATTGATAAAAATTTCTTTGTATAGACGGATGGTTGGAGCGGGGAATAGGAATATAGGGGGTACGCGAAAATAAAAAGACCAATCAAAGGGTACAAGAGGGGGAAAAGATTGGGAACCGCTGATTTAGGGAGATGCTGCAAATCTACAATTCGAACATTTATATTAAGACACCACAGTTCGTTTCTCTTCCATTCTAAGCAAATTCATCATTTCAAATGCACAGTTTTGATTTGTTATGTTGTAAAACAGCTCAGTACACCGAAAGTCCGATGTGTTGGTATAAGTGTTACGGTCAATGTGGATAATCGGTTAATGTGAATAATAACCAGTTAAAGTGGAAAATCGATTATCCACTTAAACCGGTTATTATCAACAATAACAGATTATTCGCATTCACCGTAACACAAATACTAATAAATTATTCCGGAACCGCAGATTCATTGCATTCCACGCAAGCTCAAAGCAAACAGAAAACACAACAGCTCTGCATTGTTTCAACTGCCAAATTTTCTATTTAAAAATCTCGGACGGGTTCGCATGTCAAAATTCATGTTCTTTTCTTTATCATCATCCGAGGGTTCCTGTTAGAAATATATAATTTTGTTCCGTTTTTATTTCATTGTTATAATCATATATTCAGATGATTAAATATCATTAGTTTTAGACAGAAAATAAAGACAGCTTCAATTTTTTAACTAACTTTAATCAAGCTAAATAAATACTATCAATTACTCCTTCAATACTACTACCTTAATTCAGTTACAATACAGAATATTTAACATCTGGCTCTAAAATTTTACACTTAAGATTATTAAGAAACAATAATAGTAAGAAAAAAAACACTTTCTCTAAATATATGGACTTCGGCTCTTAAGAAATGTCCTTTGTAAAATTGATTTATTTCTGAGCAAATATGCAAGTCGTCAATGAAAGTGATTTAACTTGGATTTCATGTAGACTAATTTAAAAATATAAAACTATTTAACTCTCAGAATGAGTTTAATTTTTAAGAATCTTTCATGAAACGGCCTGCCATTTGCAATTTTATGCGCAGGCCCACTATTACAAAGTCTGATTTCGAAAAAACTTCCGTCGAGCCGGAGTCGAACCAGCGACCTATGGATATCTGCTGCTTTTCACCTACAGTCCACCGCTCTGCCAACTGAGCTATCGACGGTTGGCAGTAGAACTTCACGGAGTTCTTAAATCTTCAAATATTGGGGTCAGCACGCAAGTTAATTGGTTGGCGAGTCGGAAAAAGTCTGACAAGTAAACGACTTTAGCTTCTGTTTTTTACCTCACAGTTGGGTCTTTGAGTATAGAGTCGAGCTTGTTTTTTTTTTTTTTTTTTCCTAAAGTTCTTCTAATGTTGCTTGCTGTTAGTGTTTTGTTTCTTTTAATTTAATAATTTAAATGATATATTTTTCAGTTTTATTATTGAAAAATTTGAAATTTATTTTGTAAGATCATACGATTCTGTGAGAATACAGAATCTAGCTACTCGTTTTGAAGCAATATCCTACAGTTTTTTCAATATTGCTGTTAGTGTTTTATTTCTTTTAATTCAATAATTTAATTAAAATGATTTAATTGTTCCTATTTTTCAGATTTATTATTGAAAGAATATGATAATTATTTATAAGGTCATGCGATTCAATCTAAATTTTAGTGATATGAAAAGATATTAATTACGAGAAAGACATAAAGAGCTTTCTGGTTTTCATATTCTTCAAGAGTTTTAATTTTTTTATTAAATTAAATAGGAAAAGGAATAGGAAGAAAAACACCTTTTGACTTTCACTTTTTTCGTCTCTTGATTGACGTAAGGATATTTTAATACAGTAAAGCACTGTATATACGTATTTCAGGGGACAGACATAAAACAAAGTACAGATAAAAAGACGTGTAATCGAAACTTTTATAAGCAACTTTGATTATTAGACACTTAATGATATTATGCAAATTCATTTAAAAGTAATAATTTTAAATTTTTTTTAAGATAGTACTAGCATATTATTACATAGTATGCAAACAAGAATTAAATTTTAAGATTAAACATTTATCAGATGAGTGAGAAAAATCATACCTTTATTGCATACTAATTATACATGCCTTATTTTATACTATTTAAATGCATACAAGTAGGCCATTATATGGAAATGGCAGGGAGGAAAAGGATGTTAACCCTCATGCTTTCTAGGAAAAGTTCCACACTTGATAGGAACGGAGAAACCAGTGGCGTATCAACAGGGGGAGTGTGGGCATTCAAATGACAGGGAAAAGGATGTTAGCGCTCATGCTTTCTAGGAAATGTTCCACACTTGATAGGAACGGAGAAACCAGTGGGGGGCATTCAAATGGCAGGGAGGAAAAGAATGTTACCCCTCATGCTTTCTAGGAAAACTTCCACCCTTGATAGGAACGGAGAAAACAGTGGTGTATGTACAGGGG
>BGPR01047214.1:0-11847 GCA_013235015.1 Araneus ventricosus
ATGTCAGCGATTGTATAAAGTGATGTTTATCACTCTGGGATTGGGTCGGTTTGAAGATACTGGTGGAATAAGTCCGTACCCGTGGGAAGATGTTCTAGATCAGGGATTCTCGAACATTTTAAGATTTCGTACCATTTAAATAAGAATAAAAAATTCATGGACAGCAATAAAAGCATTTTCTGATTATAAATAGAATGCATCCCAAATGAAGTGTTTCTAATCGAAGAATTAAACATTTTAAATTTATATTATTCTATCAGATTCTCAAAGGAAACTTTTAGTTCATAATAAAATATAATTATACTACATGCAAAATATACTACATATTGCAGTAAATAGTGGGTAATAATACCTAACAGCAAATTTTATGATTTATTATTGATGAGGAATAATGCGACGAATGAGCCGGTTTCATTGCAATTAATCTTCATTAATTTCAAGCTTAAGGCAGGTCAAAATTGCAATCGCGTCCTATATTTATTTTTAAATAATATTATGGCTGAAAATTCATTGAAAAATATATTGCTTAACCCAAAAGCATACGACGAGTGCAGCCGCCGATATAGGCGCCAAAAACGGAAAAAATGTAAATACATCTGAATAATAAAGATTAAAACAAAACGTTAAAGAGGCGCCATTTTACATTCATTTCGCACGTTCATTTTTTTTTTGTGTGTGTGTGTGTGTATAAAACTGTACCACCAAAAATAATGCAATGTACCATTATTGGTACATGCAGAAAGCCCTGTTATAGATCGAAATAAATTTGTTTTAAATTTGTACTATTCTTACAAAAAGTATAACATCATGGAAAATTTTCATACTTTAAGGAAGACAATTATTTCGCATATCTTATTTGCAAAGAAAATACAAGGAGTAATAAATTAATCACCTGATCAAGAAAAAAAAAACCTCCATAAAATATAGTTTTAAGAAATACTAGCAAAGCTCCTGGCGTTGTCCAGTCATTTTCTAATCAAAACCTAATGGAAGATAGGAAACGGAACAATGTTATATAAAAAAACATAATGCTTATTAATATTATTTCACTGATGAAATGTTGCTCAAATTCTGCAAAAATAAAACACAAATTTAAAGTATAACTATTTTCTCTCGTTTGATTACACAGTATCCTGCATTTTATGTCTTTCTTACATTGTTAGACCCACTTAAAGCCATTTATAGGCCCCTTTTTTTTAGAAATCCTGGGACACAATACTTTTAATGTTAATTTGTCTATTTGCTAAATGTCTTTCAATGACTAATTCCTACCCAATTCAGAGATATACGTAATGATTTTGATTTTTAATCTTCTTTAAAACAGATCCTTTTTAACGCTTCCTAATTTTTAATCATAAACGAATTACTTCTACTTCAATTTTAGATGAACGCACTTTTACTGTAACTTACAAAGTCACTAGATTTTCGGGATTTCCCCGTTTTCTCAGCAGTATAAAAAGGCATGGCTACTGGCATCTCTCTCTTTTCACGACGTAATACTCTCCTGGTAAGACGCGCCGCTTTGTTGTAAACTCTTCACCCCTGGTCGTGGATTTAAATTTCATTATGATTACATTATCTAACTGAATCTGCATCAACATCTTTAAGTCAAATGAATAAATAGAAACTAAATCAACTATTGTCTACTTCATTTCAAGATGCTTTCTTACACCTCACCTAAAGAATAATATCACATATATATGAAACATTTTTATTAAAGGTGAAATGTAGAATATCTGAGTCAAGGAAAAGACTTTAGTTAATTCCATCTTCTTTTATTCAACCATTGAAGATAGGTTACCTTTACATAGGTAAAGGGATCATTTTATGCGTAGCTCCATGACCAGGATTAAAGAGGTTACGCCCGAGCAGCGCGCTGCTTTTGTTAGCTTACATGCTTCAATCAAAAAGGGAAGTTAACAATGCTCTGGGAGGTTATATACGGCAAAAAGGGGATTTTCCCGGAAGACTCGTGACTCGAAATGCGAAAGTCGTAGTGCGCTTATTACGATGGAAGTAGAAGTAATTAAAAATGAGGTGATTTAAGAAAGTTAAAAACCTAAAATATCACATGTATAACTAATACCATGCAAGTTTCATCAAAATTGCTCCAGCTGCTCTGAACAAATATCCTTTTATACCTTGTTGCGTTTTTGAATCATTGAGTTTACTCGCACGAAAAAATAATAAGCAATAGACCCGTCTACCCGTTGGCGAATGAAATCCAAAAATAGACACACATCTGCAAATTTGGTGTATAGATCATACACCAAAATCCCTCAGCTAGCTTGTATCCAAAATTTGAGACAAATTTGCAATTTTGATCACAAGATTACAGACCAAATTTCAAATGTCTAGGACGTTGCGTTTTAGAGTTATCGAGTTTACATACACGGGAATATACAGTTCGACAGATGGTCAACCCTTTGACGCATTTGGTCCAAAATTTGATACAAACCAACAATTCTGATGATAAAACCGATTACCAAACTTTATCCATCTAGCTATTTACGCTTTTAAATTATCGTGTTCAAATAACAGACAGAGCTCCAGACAAACAGACATAATTCTAAAAATATGTTTTTGCACTCAAAAAGGTGTGAAGTGTGGAGATGCTACAAAATCTCGAGACCGAATTTTTTGAATATTACAACACTTCCTCTTTGTATAATTCAAATACAAGAAAGTAAAAATACTGCACAAGTTGCTTCTAAAGCATGGGGAAAAAATCTCAAAAACCAAATTTCGAGAGTTATCTGAATGAATGAAGGTAGAAGAAAACTTTTCAAAAACATTTTTACTTTCTTCGAGTATCTTTTGTGACATAGGATTAGATATGATACGTTGTCACGTTTCTTACACAAAGGAAAACTCTTGGTTTACGACGCACGACGATTTACAAACAATAAGACGCCACAAAAGATACACACGGGAATGATAAAAACCCTGATAATGCATATCGTAGAAATGTTCACTAGTTTTCATATTTAGAAACCCGATAGGATCGTCCCAATTCACAATAATATCTGTCTTGTTTTCCTTTTTTGTACTCTTACGTGCTTGGGTGTAACGCTTCGGCAGCAGTTAGTTTCTTGGAATGAAAATGGAAAGACATGAAAGAAATAGTTACATATTGACGGCAATCAGTTTGCATCACTTTGAAGAAGATTATGGAAAATCCATTTTTAAGATTGCAAAGGTTTCCTGGAATTTTTAAACTATGGATAAGCGTTTTTTAAAAACATAAAGAAAGTAGTTAGTGGATTATACGAATTGATTATTACTAATGGTTTTCGTTTAATACCGGATAGCAATATTTTTTAGCGGAATACATTTTTTGACGTAATTTACAAGGCGTTTGTTACGATTTTATGCGTCATGAATTTATAAAAAATAAAAACGGCTGATAAGCAAAATCGTACTTAACTCTTTCCGGCTCAAATTATTATTTGTTGGTATATTAATAATAAGAGAGATTGAAAACAACGCAACAGCTTAGAAATCCTTCTTGTTTAAAGTTATTCATTTATATAATTCATTCATAGGACAGAACATGAAAACAGTACATAACGGACATTCTATCAAGCGTTAAAGAAATACTTAAACCTTGCTTTACGGTTGTAATATGTTTTTATTGTGCGCCATGTTCTCTTAAGGAAGCGTATAACAAATTCTTTCTTACAACAGTACATCAAACAGGGATTTTGTTACGTTGGATGAAAATAAACAAGAAGTTCACACTGTAAAACATTGAAAGAGCACGTTCATGTGACGTCATTCCGTTAAATTACCGGTTGGTCTAAATTATACATTTTAGCAATGAATTCGCATCAGAACAGGTGAATAGTGTTCAGTCAAGTAGAG
The DNA here is from genome assembly GCA_013235015.1 of Araneus ventricosus. Taxonomy (NCBI): domain Eukaryota; kingdom Metazoa; phylum Arthropoda; class Arachnida; order Araneae; family Araneidae; genus Araneus; species Araneus ventricosus. Next base: position 3,865 of record BGPR01047214.1, read on the forward strand.
TTGATGCCGAATTTCCAAGCAATAAACTTGCTCTTTTTTCAATCCCAAATATGGAAGCTACTAACAATATTTCACGAATGGATATCATTCGCGTCAGATTTCGTTGAACAGATGGTAAAATAAGTCAATCTGTAGGACAGAACATGAAAACAGTAGTACATAACAGACGTTCTATATGACGTCACAGAATTTTTTAAGCCTTGCTTTTCTCATGTAATATGGTTTTATTCTGTGTGCCATTCGCTCTTAAGAAAGTGTATAAAAGTATCTTTCTTAAAGTACAACATGAGATAATGCTTTTGTCTCGTTAGATGAAAATAAAAAAGAAATTAATGTTGCAAAACATCAAAATAGCATATTCGTGTGACGTTATTTCGCTCAATTATCGTTTGGTCTAAATTATTCATTTCAGCAACGAATTCGCATCAGAAAAGGTGAGTGTTGTTCAGACAAGTAGAGTGGTAAAATTTTGATGCTGAATTGTCAAGCAATAAACTCGCCCTTTTTCATTCCCAAATACGGAAGATAGAAACAATTCTTTCAATTTGCGTCAGATTTCATTGAACAGATGGTAAAATAAGTAATCTGTAGGACAGAACAAGAAAGTAGCACATAATAGGCATTACATATACATAACAGAAATTCTCTAGCCTTCCCTTTTGGTGGTAACATGTTTTTATCCAGAATGTTATACCTTCTTTAGCAAGAGTATAAAAATATCCTTCTTTCAGTGTTTTTCTTACATTAGATGATAAAAAACAAGAAGTTTTCATGCGGCAGACCATCAAAATAGCACATTCGTGTGACGTCATACTTGACGCAAGCAAAACTAAAACCTATCTTCTTTAATCTGTTACCAATGGATCTATACAAAAAAAATCTTGAAATATTCAGCGAAGATTTCTGGTGTTATACTCAAGGTTTTTTTATTGGTGACTTTATAAATTTATTTTATACAAATTAAAGTAGTGATTCAGATTCATTTTTATACGGTATGAAATATTAGATTTAAAAGTAATTTAAAAGAAATAGAATATTTTATATCAATATTTTTGAAAATTTATAAATTTTAATTAGTGAAATATTTTCTAGAATGAAGTATTATAGAAAGTAATTACTTCTTTAATGAGGTAAATAAACAATGAAACAATTTGAATTCTAGAAATATAATTGAATTGTTGCTATTTATGCAGGCGTGAATGATTTCTGTAGTATAACTAGAATTTTAAACCATTGTTACTGCTTATACACGTTACTTTTTAATTTCATATTTAGAGATTTATTAATCATCACGCATTCAGTTTCCAAGATTATGTAAAGCAAAGTATTCGTAATTCTTACATCACATTAAGACAGTGAACTCATACTATTATATCATCACTATCATAATCATATCATAATGTTATCACTATTCATAATTCAATTAATCTTTTAAATCCTAATTGCATATATTCCAAATCCTAAAAAAAACACAAACTCGGACTAATTATGGATGACGAAATATAGGTTTAATTAAAATAGCTAGATTTTCTTAACCCAGGATGCGCAAAATATTGGAGAAGATGGTCAAATTGGCACAAAGTCAAAAACTGGGATTGTGCCGGGTAATCCTAGACGTCTATTGTTGTTGTTGTTTTGGCACTAATAATAGCACTCTTGCATAAAACTATATATGAGGTTCAAACGAATTACGGTAATGGAAGCCATCATGCTCTAAAATATAATGACCCCTATTCAATGTGTAGAAAAGATAATTCTTCGGAAGTTGATTAAAATTAAATTTAGTTTATAATTTAGTTTATTATCTCATTTATAATTTTTGAATATGAGCTAGATGGTCAATATTATGCAATGGTTAATATTATGGTTACATGCAAGTAAAAATTGATACAAATCCGGGAGAAAGAATAAAAAAATTAGACTGTAGTAGCTAATCGGAGCGATATTTCCTTTTTAACGGTTATATACAAGCAGAAATCATTTTCTATTGATACAAGAATGAACCTTTATCATAACGTTTAAAGGTGTAAACTTGTTTAAACAGAGTAAAATTCAAAAATTCTGAAGCCCTAAAGTTGAATTGTAAATATGCCGTAAGCGCAATGGTCTATCTTCATTTTTTTTTTTTTTTACCTTCTCCGGTTTCCGAGAAACCTAGTTTTAATTTTAATTTTTTTAAGTTAAATTTAGTTACATTGGCGTGCCATTTTGAAACAGCACGAGGGCTATTTTGGGACGGACCTTGTAGTTCTGAACCATGGTTCGACGATGGTACCTGAACCGCCAATCCCTCTCTAAATTTCCAAACCACACCAGCGGGATTGGATTGATTCTCGATGATAGATGCAGCGTGAGACAGGTCCGCAAACACGGCGTATCTTGAGTGGAAGCCAGTTTCGAACCTGGTACGCCTCGTTTCCTGAAACGACACATTACCATCAGGCCGCCGTGGCTCTCGTAGAAGATCTAATTCAAAATCGAAATATTACCTTTCGTCTCTTAACAAGAAACACCGCATATCTCAATTTTTTTTAATTTTCAATTAGGAAGAAAACACTCAATTTCCTGCAACCAATGACGAATATTTCTGTATTTTCTTCAAATGTAGGTAGAAACATGCAGCCTCATGTTTTTATATATCAGATGTTAATACATCACTTGGTTGTTAAGAGACGTTTTCTTACCTAGACGAAATTGAAATATTTGTAACTAATTTTCTATCGCAATTACATAATTGCATTAATATATACAAAGATAGAATTAATATATTTAGTTAATATATTTATTTAAAATGTTGAGCTTCACATAAATCTGAAACTTTGTAATTTTAAAGCGCTTTCATAATGGTACATGATTTTATCCAAATTTTTTAAAAATCACTCCTTCTTATTTCTCTAATTATTTAAATAAAGAAAGATGAATTATCAATTTTTGTTCTAGAATCCAATTTTATCTAAAATATCATAAATTGTTAATTCAGTTTATCTTCTCCAAATTCAAAAATTATCTTGTTTACATCATGACATAACATAAACAAGATAGTCATAACTTAACCTCTAAACATATCTTTTGATAAAAAAAAATAATAATTAAACTGTTTTCTTTCATAAAAAAAAAACTGTGAGTGCAGTTGTTCTATTTAAAGATGTTTATAAATATATACATAACCTTTTCGTCGGGAAAAAAAATTATCGTTTGCTTTAAAAAGATGTGTACATTTATTATCGTCTGCATTGAGCAACCATTTGTCAGAATTTGTTCTAGAATTCTGCTTTATGGTATCAAGATAAGAATTATCTGGTCGTTCTTTCAACGAGTTAAATCGATAGGTAAGATGTTAGCACGCGTGGAAAGCTGGAATTGGTCATCAATTCAGTTGCTAGGCTACATTGTTGTTGGCGTTGAATCATAGGAAAGTTCTGCGGTCAATTCTACACCTTTTTCTGCTTGAGAAGAAGGTTAAAAAATGTTTTCAACTATTTATAAGTATTGAGTGGGCTTATTTACAGATAAGTGTGGAAGAAAAAGGATCTTGGATGAATACTGTCCTACCGCCAGGAGAAAAACCCTGATCAGGGACGAGTCGAAGAAAGGTGGGATACGGATATAAAATCAACCGCGACATTTGGCAAACTAAGCGCACTTCCGTTAGCGAGGAATTCGTTTTCGAACGAAGTACAAAGAGAAATGAGACTTCCACCGGTTCTATCTACGCCAAATGAAATAACGCCCTTTCCTTCACCCCCAAAATGCAGTGGAATATCCCGTTTCCATAACGACCGTCATCGGCATGTCTGGTGTCTAGGGTTTTTCTCGTGGCGGTAGGACAGTAAGCTTGTCAAATTAACAGAAAATGTAAACAATAATTTAATCAGTATATTAGTCTATATTTCTTAAACATATTAACAAACCGAAAGTCTGTTACATTTTGTACAAATTAATTAGTTTCTCTGCATAATGGGAAACCAGAGAAACAAATCCAAACAGGAAATAACAAAAAAAATTTTACTAAATTGTCATTAAAAATGTTGTGAAAAATATGAATGTCGAAATGATATTAAAAATTAAATTGTCAATTTAGATTTTATACGATTAACAGATTTTATTTTACCTTTCAAAAATATTTCATCTATACGACTTACGGTATTTATTAACTGATTGAAGTATTTTGTCTTTGATGCAAACTATCATCAAATGGAAATCATAATTAAAGAAAAGCCGTCCACGAGAAATACAAATTATTTTATTTGAATAATTGTGTCGTGACCAACAAATAAAGTCAAAATGAAATCATTTCTACGAGACAGTGTTTTGATATATTGTGACAATAATAAAGAAAAATTCTTTGAAAAATTAATAATGAAGAGAAGAAAAAAATCGAGGTGGAGAAAATAAAATATTCTGCATTTTTTGCAGCAATTCCCGCGATATCAAAAAATAGCGTCTTTTCTCTTTATATACGTCATTTTGTCATGCACACTGAAGCAGTGTGCCTCAGGAATTATACTTGAAAATTCTGCAACTTATGTTTTCCACTTACGTTGAGGTTTAATTCCTGTTTTAAATGTCTATTCAGTTTTATATGGACAGGTCTTTCTATCGGTGTTATATAGACGGGTTAAAGTAACAAGGCACATACTGTAATAAATTCGAAAACACAAATGCTATAATGTTATCATTTTAGGGGTGCCAAATCTTAGGCAATCTTTCGCATCTTATAATTTTAGGGGTATCTGGATCCAAAATTAACATTCAAATGGAACTATTGTATGTTCTCGGATTCCGAAGCCCTCCACGCTTTTGCGCATGGGCCAGACGGAGTTATTTTCACTAAAATAAGGGAAAAGTGAAAAATGGAGAGGGAGATGTTTACATCGTACTTTGCGTGCCCCGACAAAGAACTCCGGTAATGCGCTCATCTCTCATTGCCTGTCACCTCTTTCCGGAGTAAGATCGTCTCAAAGTGCTAGTCTCGGGATTTTGCAACGATCAGTACATTTCTTCAATTGTTACAATTTTAATCTAAAGTTGTTTTTTTTAAGTGATTAACATCACTGTATCTTTAACTCATCCGCATAATCAAACTCTGTATGAAAAAATTGGCAAATTTAATGATAAAATGACGTTTGTGAGATAATTATAAGGCAGAGGTTCTCAACCTGTGGTACGCGTACCCCTGGGGGTACGCGAAGGACCAGTCGGGGGTACGCGAGCCCAAAGTCGGTAATGGCGGACACAAGAAAATAAACATAAGGGATTAAAAATGTTACAGAATTTTGTTTCCTCAAGTTCGTGTGCAAAGTGAAAGCTGTGCGAGTCATAAACCTACCCTCAAAGTAAGAAAAAAAGAAGTGTCATTTTTAGCTATCCCTATAAGTTAATGCGAAATTATCACAATACTGATTTCATCTGTTTTGACGTTGAACTAATACTATTGTAAAAATGGAATAAAACGTAAAATCAAAAATAAGTCCCGCAAATGTTATAAATCCCAGTCATATGACTCTGAAGCTCACCTAGGCACTTAACATTATTGATAAAAATTTCTTTGTATAGACGGATGGTTGGAGCGGGGAATAGGAATATAGGGGGTACGCGAAAATAAAAAGACCAATCAAAGGGTACAAGAGGGGGAAAAGATTGGGAACCGCTGATTTAGGGAGATGCTGCAAATCTACAATTCGAACATTTATATTAAGACACCACAGTTCGTTTCTCTTCCATTCTAAGCAAATTCATCATTTCAAATGCACAGTTTTGATTTGTTATGTTGTAAAACAGCTCAGTACACCGAAAGTCCGATGTGTTGGTATAAGTGTTACGGTCAATGTGGATAATCGGTTAATGTGAATAATAACCAGTTAAAGTGGAAAATCGATTATCCACTTAAACCGGTTATTATCAACAATAACAGATTATTCGCATTCACCGTAACACAAATACTAATAAATTATTCCGGAACCGCAGATTCATTGCATTCCACGCAAGCTCAAAGCAAACAGAAAACACAACAGCTCTGCATTGTTTCAACTGCCAAATTTTCTATTTAAAAATCTCGGACGGGTTCGCATGTCAAAATTCATGTTCTTTTCTTTATCATCATCCGAGGGTTCCTGTTAGAAATATATAATTTTGTTCCGTTTTTATTTCATTGTTATAATCATATATTCAGATGATTAAATATCATTAGTTTTAGACAGAAAATAAAGACAGCTTCAATTTTTTAACTAACTTTAATCAAGCTAAATAAATACTATCAATTACTCCTTCAATACTACTACCTTAATTCAGTTACAATACAGAATATTTAACATCTGGCTCTAAAATTTTACACTTAAGATTATTAAGAAACAATAATAGTAAGAAAAAAAACACTTTCTCTAAATATATGGACTTCGGCTCTTAAGAAATGTCCTTTGTAAAATTGATTTATTTCTGAGCAAATATGCAAGTCGTCAATGAAAGTGATTTAACTTGGATTTCATGTAGACTAATTTAAAAATATAAAACTATTTAACTCTCAGAATGAGTTTAATTTTTAAGAATCTTTCATGAAACGGCCTGCCATTTGCAATTTTATGCGCAGGCCCACTATTACAAAGTCTGATTTCGAAAAAACTTCCGTCGAGCCGGAGTCGAACCAGCGACCTATGGATATCTGCTGCTTTTCACCTACAGTCCACCGCTCTGCCAACTGAGCTATCGACGGTTGGCAGTAGAACTTCACGGAGTTCTTAAATCTTCAAATATTGGGGTCAGCACGCAAGTTAATTGGTTGGCGAGTCGGAAAAAGTCTGACAAGTAAACGACTTTAGCTTCTGTTTTTTACCTCACAGTTGGGTCTTTGAGTATAGAGTCGAGCTTGTTTTTTTTTTTTTTTTTTCCTAAAGTTCTTCTAATGTTGCTTGCTGTTAGTGTTTTGTTTCTTTTAATTTAATAATTTAAATGATATATTTTTCAGTTTTATTATTGAAAAATTTGAAATTTATTTTGTAAGATCATACGATTCTGTGAGAATACAGAATCTAGCTACTCGTTTTGAAGCAATATCCTACAGTTTTTTCAATATTGCTGTTAGTGTTTTATTTCTTTTAATTCAATAATTTAATTAAAATGATTTAATTGTTCCTATTTTTCAGATTTATTATTGAAAGAATATGATAATTATTTATAAGGTCATGCGATTCAATCTAAATTTTAGTGATATGAAAAGATATTAATTACGAGAAAGACATAAAGAGCTTTCTGGTTTTCATATTCTTCAAGAGTTTTAATTTTTTTATTAAATTAAATAGGAAAAGGAATAGGAAGAAAAACACCTTTTGACTTTCACTTTTTTCGTCTCTTGATTGACGTAAGGATATTTTAATACAGTAAAGCACTGTATATACGTATTTCAGGGGACAGACATAAAACAAAGTACAGATAAAAAGACGTGTAATCGAAACTTTTATAAGCAACTTTGATTATTAGACACTTAATGATATTATGCAAATTCATTTAAAAGTAATAATTTTAAATTTTTTTTAAGATAGTACTAGCATATTATTACATAGTATGCAAACAAGAATTAAATTTTAAGATTAAACATTTATCAGATGAGTGAGAAAAATCATACCTTTATTGCATACTAATTATACATGCCTTATTTTATACTATTTAAATGCATACAAGTAGGCCATTATATGGAAATGGCAGGGAGGAAAAGGATGTTAACCCTCATGCTTTCTAGGAAAAGTTCCACACTTGATAGGAACGGAGAAACCAGTGGCGTATCAACAGGGGGAGTGTGGGCATTCAAATGACAGGGAAAAGGATGTTAGCGCTCATGCTTTCTAGGAAATGTTCCACACTTGATAGGAACGGAGAAACCAGTGGGGGGCATTCAAATGGCAGGGAGGAAAAGAATGTTACCCCTCATGCTTTCTAGGAAAACTTCCACCCTTGATAGGAACGGAGAAAACAGTGGTGTATGTACAGGGG